>JAAAKG020015903.1:0-20644 GCA_010014905.2 Druon quercuslanigerum
TTACAGGCCAATCACTTGTCTGAACACACTATATAAGATATTTACAGCTATCCTAAATGATAGGATTGTTCGGGCAACTGGACCTGTGTGGCAAGAAATCTATGAACAACGCGGGTCAAAGAAAGGCGTAGCAGGATATCAGGAGAACCTGCTTATCGATAAACAAACATACATGGGTCATGAGGGGTTCTGAATGCAATACTGATCATTACCTTCTGATCTCCGAAATTAAATCAGGTCGGGGATGGAGAAAAAAGAGAACCAAGAAAACAAAACAAACGCGAATCAAAATTGAGGACCTACAGAAACCAGATGTGAAAATAGATTTCCAAAATAGGGTAATCGAAAGCATAGGTAAGGCAGCTTGGGAGGCGCTTATACGAGATAAAGATATACCTTAGAAGACGCATGGACTATGTTCCGGGTTATCATTGTCATTATCGTTAGTTATAGTTAGTAATTTAAAAAAACTTACAATAACGAATTTTTAAATAAATGATTTTATGTTTAATGTACATGTTTCTTTACAAAAAACTTACTTTTTTAGTGTAATACAAATAAATGGAATTTTTTATCTAGTAAGTTTGTGCATGATCTTTTTCACTATTTTCACCTCACAGCCTAAGGAATTTTTTTAATAACATTGAATTAATCTCTTGAGCTGTTGGTACGCGGATTTACCTATGTTAAATGGTGTGGTACACGTTTTTACAATATTTTCTACTGCAATAAATAAAACTGAAATGGAAAAAGTCATAAATAAATAGGAACAATTACTACATACGTTGAATGACGCCACTATCTGCCTTTTCCAGGGATGCCGAAAAATCAATTGTTCTTGAAAACTTCAGGCTTGCAAATTATTCATATTGAAGACTGACAACATATTCGCAATCAGCAGCCCTAAGCACCACAGAATACAACTATTCACATGGACTAGCATTTATAAATTTCGTTTAGGTCACTATTGTGGATCGGCCATCTTGAATTTTGAAAATTGAATGACAAGTAGGTAATCAGTGACCTGAAAAATCTTGATATTCTAATTCTTACCACAATAAGCATTAATTTAACGAAATTGGTCCGCCATATTGGATCAGCCATCTCTCTATATAACCTACTCTTATAGAGCTTCAAAAGTTTAAAAAGCAAACACCTAGTTTTTCAAATTTAAATATTAAAATTAATTTTTTTTCAAAAAGCCCCCGGTGAACGAGCTTGGTTTTTAGTTTAAAATACTCCTGGGATGCCGTAGAATTAAATCCAACAAGGAAACCCAGGTTGGCAGACTTTTGATTAAGACCATTTTCAAACACACCGTGTGTAGCATCTAAAGATTCAAACTAGGGTCTATATATTGAAACGGAGTCAAAGGAGGCTCTGATGTTTCATTCTCTATGAGTTAAAAGTTCAAAGTAGGGGCTATAGGTTTAAAAATCTCGCCGTGTTACATGTACTGCAAGCTTTTTGAAGTATAAAAAATATGTTCAGAATATTGAAGAAAATGTTTGTGCCTTCTAAGACTATTCTTAAGTACACTGTTAGAAATTTCTATAGCGATTTTGCTATAAACGTAATAGAAGCAATATGCATATACGTGTAGTACATTTAATATACCATCATCTTGAAAAATTAATATACGCGTATAATAAAATAGAGTACGTAGAAGTTGAAAGTACTTTGATGCACCTGAATCTTGTCTAAAATTTAAAATATAAGTTTTTTTACATGAGTAATCTTGCGTTTATGTTAGTGTCTAAATTATTCGCCTGATTGAACTTTTCCACTTATAGCCCAGTATAATTTATGCTCAACCAGAAAAAATACTACGCTTTATTATTTAAAATTGAAGATTACTGCCAACATTATTTTTAATTTTTTTAAAAGTAAAATTACCAGCTTTTCTAAGAGTTGATCAATATAAATGTATATTAAATTTACTACGCTGCATCTTAGTAACTATTTTATAGACTGAGTGCTTCGGTTTACTTCACAAATGTATAGTAAATTTATATTAAAATTGCAAACATTTTTAATAGTGTAGATGTGATTTAAAATTCAATACCGTAATATTACGAGATAACACTTACAAATAATTGATAATTAACCAAGGTAGATGTTTTAGTTAGTCTGCGAAGCCTTAATCTGTCCCAGCTTTCTAGTAATTGTTTTTGTTTGGAGATAGCAGTGGATGACGGCGATCGATGATGTTGGTCACTAGGTGGCATAGGGGGTAAATTCAGGTTTACCGACGATCAGTTAAACTTTCCTGTGTAAAGCGTATGACAATTTTAGATTTCGCGCATCGCTCACTTTAAAGAAAAACAAAGCGGGTGAGAGAAGATGGTGAAATATACGCACATACTCTCTCACACACACTCACATATGTGTGTAGGGTGGGTAAGAGTCTGAGAGCAAAAGAGTAAGAATGGCGGGCGGGAATATTCGCAAACACACAAATTTCAAAAGGTACTCGGCTATCTGATGTCCCAAGCATAACGACGATGTATGCAAATATAGATCGAGCATGATAAATTACTCTTGTCAAGACCCTCGGCATTTCATGCAAGCTCAGGTAGAACCCGTTTTCACAGAGGAAGGATTCCGCATACAATTTCGCCAACCGTTAACCACCTCACCCTATCTCACGAAACACTCATAATGAAAATTTCCGCGAGCTAGAGGTTTCTCAGGAAATTCAATATATTTTACGCGCATCCCAATGAATGCAAACATGAAAATTGTTTAATAAAACGAGTGAAAGCTCCGCTGCATATTTTTCTGATGAAATGCACACAGTATTAATTTTTGTACTCAACTAAAGTTTGATCATCTGAGTTTATTCAAATAAGTAGAAATTGTATTGGGTCTTAAAATATATTTACAAATAACCTTTATGCAAATTTATGGATTAAACTGTACGATATAAAATTAGATAAATGAAGGATTGAAGGGTAGCATAACAAAACTAATCCAGCGTCAGATTGACAGGCTTGATTCAAGATTCTTACATAACCAAAATCTGAAATAAAAACCATAAAGATTCTTTAAAAATACTGTGATTTAAAATTCACAGCACGAAATGATGAGTCATTTCGTAATATTCGTAATATTCGGAAAATTAGCAGCTTTAAAGAAAAAAAAGGTATATTGGAACTATATTACCATAATAAATTTCGCGTCCGTTCAGACCAAGTTTTCGATACTCGCTGTTGTAATCATAACCTAAAAACGCATGCAGGAGTTAGTACCGATATTATGAATGAAATTTTCTTATTGTGATAATATTATTCGAACGTACCTACGGCTTCGGGAGAAGTATCATTACGCATGGGTGTATGCACATAGGTCTTTATTAATTTTCAACTACATTTGATTGAATTTTATTTCAATTCGGTGAATGAACGAGATTTCACCCACAAATATGGTTGAAAAGTGGTTGAATTTTAAGCATATTTCTAATACTGTAAGAAAAGTAAAAATTATATGAGAACAAAAGAATAGAAGAAAATTCAAAACAACTTTGAAGGAAGCAAGAAACTGCCTTACCAGAGGTGTTAGTTGAAGTTTGCCGGTTTTTTCAATAAAGAAAACACTTAATCCTCAAGGGAATCTCAAAAAAATGTTATTTAAAGTATTGACCATTGGATTCTACACATTTTGCCCATCTTTCAGGCAAACCATGGATACTATTCCAAAAAAACTTTCTCTTTCGAGGCAAACCATTCGACGGGCCATTTTTGACTTCTTAAAAATTTGCGAAGCGCTGTTCTGCGAGTGTGTGTCTCATCGATGCGAAAAGGTGATAGTCAGGCCGGGCGAAGTCTGGAGAGTACGGCGGGTACGATAATATTTCCCAATTCATTGCCTTTAATGTGATCTTCACCACTTTAGCGGTATGAGATGGTGTGTCTTCATGTTGCAGGATAACTTTGCCATGTCTTCGGACCCATTCCGGCCGTTTTTCGATCAACGTATGATTCAAATTGATAATTTATTGTCGGTAGCGATCCGTATTCACCGTCTCACCGGGTTTTAATAACTCGAAGTACACCACACCACACTGGTCCCACCAAACACAGAGCATTGTCTCACGGCCAAAGCGATTTCAGTTAATGTGGTACCTACTTTCCATACTTTTGGATTTTTCCCATGGCTTTTAAACGTTGGCAAATTGCTCTTCAGGTCACTTTTAGTGTTTGTGCCAATTGTTGTTGCGATTGGGTTGGGTCTTCTTCCAATAACGCCTGCAATTCCTCGTGATCGAACTTTTTCGCTGCACCAGGATGTTCATTGTCTGTTAAATCGAAATCTCCACTTTTAAATTGACGAAACCATGTATCACATGTTCTAATCACTGGAGCATGTTCACCATGAGTTTCTACTAGCAATCGATAAGCTTCAACTGCTTTTTTATTTTGATGAAAGAAGAATAGCAACGAATTTCGCAGATGCGATTTACTTGGAACGAAACTTGACATATTCACTGAGGTGAACAACTATTATGCTATTATTTTGGCAGAATGGAATTGTGTATTTTTGAAGTTTATTGTCCATAGAAAAATATGTCATAGATGCCAAATCCTTTTAACTAACACCCCTGGTGTATTAAAATGAAGGTACAGAATTTATCAACATGAAAAATAGTAAAGGTGAAATTCTATATGATGCAGACGCAACACTAGACACTTTGAGAGACAATTTTAGGAGACTATTCGGAGATGAAACTATAGAACATAGCAACCACGATGTAGAACACGATGCGTTAGAAAACTGATTGAAGGAAGTCTGTGTCACTCAGGTTAGGAATATAATTAAGAACTTGCAAAACGGAACGCTACCGGGGTAGACAGTATTAACGCTGAAAGGCTTAAACACGATGCTGAGTACATACATGGAGAGACTTTCGGTATTAATATTTCCTAAATCGCATATCCAAAATTCAAATCAAATGTACGTATTACGGGAAAATCGAGGTACGGTTAAAAAAAGTCGAATAGTGGCTATGAAAATGCAGACTAATATCTCTGATGGGAATAAATCGTAAGAATATTAGTCTCTTACATAAAACAAATTACGGTATTTTTTAGTCGCTTTATCAAAGTTTGTTATATATTCGAATAATGAAAATTAGTATAGTGCTTTGAAAGAAGTGAAATCAAATGTCCATTTCGTTACGAACACTTTGCAAGCTTTTTAAACCACTATACGAAAACTGGAGTTAGTGTATGAACGCACACTATTAAATGGACTATAGATACTTCTTAAAAAAAAAATATATATATATATGATTAAAATTTTGTTATAAGGAAAATCGCAGGATTTTGCCGGGATCGGGTGCTAATCTGAAAAATTGCACCCGATCCCTGCGAAATCGCTGTAAAATTTCAGCCATAACCACGTCTCACGACCACCGTTAGATAGGTGGTTACAGTCTGTAACGGAATCAATGCAACGATCAGTCAAAAGTCTCGTGCACCCTGAGGAAACGAAGCTTTTCAGGCTATTAAGAAGTGAAAGTATGGCGCCTCCAAGAGTGCTGATGATAAGAACGATTAATTTAACAGGATACTAGGGGTACAATCGTCACAACTCCCTTACAAACTCCCTCTATACCCCTCTATACTCCCTCTATAACTACCTCTGTACCTCTCTTTCTTTTAATTCTCCTTGGTTATGATTTTTTGTCTGCTGGTGCCGAAAATTCAATAACGAAAATGGTTTGCTTCTCGAAGTCAAGTAGACCTATGTCAGGCCTCGAGTGTGCAACAGAAACAATTGTCGAGAATATAAAGTTCCAGTATATGCGGCACTTTTCATTTTCGACAGTTGACTCTCTTTTTCTAGGAGAGTTTAGCGGAGCGATATTAAGGTTAATGCCGTAAGAGTGACAGAGATTATAATAAAGCACTCTTAACCCTGTGTGCCCGACTTCAATCCGGGTGATCTAAGGAAAGAAAAAGTTAGCTCACAAGACCTTGACTAATCCTCCACATTTCTGTAAATTTTCAATTGAAGGATTAAAAAGTAATTCAGTATAAATTAATTAATCATTTTTAAAACTAAATTGTAATTCGGATTTTAAAATTAAACAATTTACAGATTTTAACGTTTAAAATTCAACTGTTCCAATACGAAAGCCTTAATAATTAAGCAAATTAAAATGTCTGATTCAAACTTTATAAACTAATTTCAATATGAAAATAACTTATAATTATTAGGTTCAAAATTGACCCTGCTTTTTAATTAAAAATTCTATTTAAATGTTGCTTCAATCGCAAATATTAAATTTTTAACCCATTTAGTTGGCAGAAATGCAATTAAAAAAATGCTTTAACATTAATTATTTAAAACTATACAATTTTAAACTGAATCGTTTGAAATAGACACCCTTAAATAATAAAAATGTCAGTGCAATATTTAAACTTTTAGCGTTACAACTTTTATGGTAATGTTAAATAGCAATTGAAAATTATTAATTTAAAACGAGTAAAATTGAACAAAAAATCAAATGTATGTTAGTATTTAATTTGTCTTAAATTTCATGAGGAAATTTTTTTAATTTAAATTTTTGTTGAGTTAAAATATTGTATTTTTAACCTTTTTATCAAGCTTAAAATGACAAAATTTTAGTTTTAAGTTTTTCTTAAATTGGCAGTCCATTTTATGTTTCTAAAGATTTTATGGAGTGTAAATGGATACTAGGCTTGTTAGTATTTATTTGTTTAGCGTTCTAAAAATTAGTTTGGAAGATAATACTTTATGTTTAATTTAAAATACAAATTAGATTTTTTATATTTCGTCCCGGATTGACTTACTGGACTCATTAGTAAGGCTATGTGAATCAGTCTTACCTTATACATTTTAATGACATAAATTCATTACAATGTATATTTTCCAAAGAAGCTTTTTTTTTATTATAACGTTTGTATTGAGTTGAAAGAGGGACATGTTTGATTTTTAACATTTTTATTACTGCGACTTGAAACGGGGCTTTATTTTAATTTGGATCCTTTAAAACGAGAGCGCGGATTCATATTTTTAACCAAAAAGCTTGCAACTGTCAAATTTATAAAACTGTGAAGGTTTAAGTTTTGCAGTTTAATTGTATTTAATTGAAAGTTTTCAATTGAAAAGTTGAAAAGCTTCTATTTTATGTGTTAATTACCAAGAGCTTTTCTAGGAATCGAAAACATTTATCAATGGTTCTCTCCATATTCCTTTATAAAATCCTTTGATGATAAGGGTATTAAGAAGACAACAATATATTTGGCAGGAAACACTAATGAAAGTTATTTTATTGAAAAAAACAATTAATATTAATTAATTATTAAAACTTCAAATAAACTTTACGCTCACGATTGTTCTCTTAATAGTTCTTAATATTTAATTGTGTTGCAATAATTTAAACTTTCCGGAGTTCAAGAATGATCCGGCGCGGTGCTCGTCAAGATGTTTACTAGTGAAAATTAGGCGTTAATCGTCACACATCCATACAAACGCACATACGTATATTTTACAAACAAGCATTTCACCGACCTGTACAGAAAACTGATACACTCTTAACATACCACCCACCTCTAGCCATTAGCTGAGTGATCTGAGATCTTAGTTCTTTAGCATCCTCCAATTCATCAGCGCCAAATAACACGTCAGCGAAATAAATGTTATTTTCGAGGATAGCTTTAGCTCGTGGAAACTCAGACCCTTCATATTTAGCTAATTGCTTGATGGTTCGGTGTGCAAGATAGGGTGCGCAAGCTGTTTTGTAAGTTACGGTAGTCATTCGCCAGACTTTCAACTTCGCTTCCGGAGCATACCAAAAAATGCGCTGATAATTACAATCACGCGGATCTACCGTCATTCGCCGAAACATTTTCTCTATGTGGTCGACGTAAACCAAGCGATGTTCGCGCTATTGCAATATAATAGAAACTTAATTAGTTAGCAATTTCGGCCCCGTATGTAAATGCGAATTCAAGGAAGAGCTATTGGAAGTGTTGCTAGAAGCATTGAAGACTACTCGCAGGTGAATAGTTTAACTACCCACATTGATTACAGGATGATAAGGACGACAAACATTTTTATTAGAGTCCATATCCGAAAAGACTGAGACTTTTTTATGTGATTAAGATTCTGATATTCAGATAAAAATTCCGAATATTCTTTGAAAAGTTGAGGTTTGGCTATTAATCGAGCCTATATCTTTTGTAAAATTAAATTAGCGCGATTTACGGAATTGCCTATGTCGATAAGTGTGCCATTCTTAAAAAGTAAACGGATCATGTACCGACCAGAAGGCAATCGTAGGTGGACGGATAAAAATGTTCTTCACAGCGAACTTCATCTTCAGTTAAATAATATCGGAAGGAGGTTCTTCCATCTCCCAAAAACTTGCTATATTCTCATGCAGTAACTCAATAGTTATACTAGAATGGGCTGTAATGGTCCTATGAGAGGATAACTGCTAGATTGGACCAGATAGAATCCAGCCAAAATCCAGCCTAATGTTCCTTGTATTAATCCAGGCAATCAATACAATCCGAATTTATCAGCCCCTAAATCATATTAATGCGCGTGTTACTAAAAGGATCAGGAGTAGCCAATGGTAATTGTTTTAATTCATTTATATGGTATTTGTTTGGTGTTATAGGTGCAGCATACGACGAAAGACTTAATAAAACTAAGGCATGTAAAGCGAGGGGGCTTTGCGTACTGCCTTTTTGACATAATCAGACTTTGGCTAAGTTTCTAGCAGTACTAATTAACTCACGACCTACTCCATAGACAAGTGTGTTTGATACATGGGATGCAAAGATTAAAGCACCCTTTCAGACACAAAGCTATAGTCGGAACCCTCATATAATAAGACTCGGAACACATTAGACCTACCACAATCAGCCTTAATTCTAATACAGGCTGTAGGGAGTAATGTGGAACGCGTAATATTAGCATTGTTATTAAGAAAACAAGAATCTTTATTATCAAGGGCAACATGATGCACCTCCCAGATCGATAACGGAGTCTCTTGAGTCGAAACACTGCTATTGTTGAGTCGCGAAGTAATAGCCCCTTGAGAGTTTGTAGTATTACTTGTAGAAGTAGATAGTTCAGAGGCTACTAAATGACCTGAAAATTCCCTAAATTCATAGTGCAATAACGTATTATGTTTACGGTGACACTTTGCGCAGGTCACCTTGCTCGAACACATATATGGTTTATGACCATGCGTAAGACAATTAATACAAGCATGATTGCGAAAAACAATCTTCTTTCTTTTACCTGCAGGTGAAGCTCTAAACTGACTATATTTAAAAAGATTATGATTTTCCTTACAAAGAAGGCTCTTAGCAGTAGTAGAGGCAGCATGGCTCTTAACTGGGGGACCCTTTTTTGTGTAAAGTTTTATAGGATGGAGAATCAGTAGTAGAGCCAAGCTGAGTCTTCCACTCTTTTAGAGAAGCTACATCAAGGCGTCTAACTGTCCAAAAAACGATAATGTCGTCCTAGTGTGGAACTGAACGTTTAAAATTTGTAAGCGCTGCGAAAGCCTCATTAGTTGCATCGCGAAGCAATTTTATATCGGCTACAGAATTAGTATTTAGATTTGAAATACTAGATAGCGCTTGTAAATACGCACCAACCAATGCTCTCTTATTATCATAACGTTTCTTAATAGCGTCCCAAGTTGACTGAAAGTTAGCTTTAGTGACCTTGGCATTTTTGATTTAATGTCCAGCCTCGCCGGTCAATGAAGTTTTTAAGTACTGAAAACGGATAATAATTGGCAAAGTTTAATTGTGAACAACTAGCGCTTCAAAAAGATCACGAAAATTGTGCCAATCTGAGAAATCATCCGAAAAAGTAGGTATATTAATTTTAGGTAATTTAGGAGTATTATATTCATGTCGAATTGAACCTTCTCTTATAGAAGATTCATTGTACTCTTGTTTAATTTATAAATGGCTATAGATTTAAAAATTAATGTAATCGAAAGCACTGAGAAAGGCTTCTTCCATTTTTAGAAATTGATTTTTAGTAAAATGCTCTACAGACAGTTTATCCTCTGCTGAAGCTAGAGTTTTTATTTTCAAATCTAACGCTACGCACTAATCCCATTTTTGTTTAAGAAGATGCGAACCCCTCAGAGCTGTGCTTATATTGCGCCTATCTCTTGGATTCTTTTTAAAATTCGATTCTGTGCGTAAAATAGCCTTATGTAGGCTCATAAGTTCGGCGCCTAATCCCTCCATTCTTTCAAATAAATGACAAGTATAATATAAAATCTACAGAAATGCGTCTCAAAACCAATAAATAATAATCTATTTTCTCCTTTTTGCATATAACAGTTTAAAAAAACGAGAAAACAGACAAATACACGTTAAAATTTTGACACAAATTCGAGTAAGCAGACTAGAACTTGCCAAGTTTTGTAAAAGAAGTTCACAATTTGACTCGCGTTCTGCGAAGAAAACTGTCATCGTTGATTACGACTTGTAGATTCTTAAAGCTCATTTGATTAATTTGGTCGTTAATTGTGTTGCAATAATTAAAACTTTCCGGAGTTTAAGAATGATCATGGCGTGGGGCTCATTAAGACTAAGCACACACAATATAAACGCACATGCATATATTTTACAAATAAGCATTTAACCAAATTGTACAGAAAACTAATACACTCTTAACAGTTTAAATAAAAAATTTCCAAATTAAAATTTGATTAAGCTTCAATTCGAATTGCACTAGCATCTTTGACTAGCTACAAAGGCTTTTGAACTACAAATTCATGTATGAGTTTGGCGGGATTCCCCGCCATTTGGCGGGGAATCCCAAGTCATGAGCCGGGTACAGTCGGTCAGATGGTGTGATCGTTGCGAGTTCTTCTATAGAGGGAATAGCTCGGAAACGATTGGGCGTTTTTAGTATAGTCTTTTAAAGTTCTCGCAAATTCCGGTTGCAGATATTACTAGCTTCTGTCATATCAATACGCATTCTGATTTTGAAATACTAAAATTTCGTACATTTCTTTCAACATATGTTACTGAAAATTTTTACTTTTGTCGATATTTATTACAAAAATTTGGATTGACTATTATCACTTTTTCACAATCATAATTTTCAAACAGTAAATAAGACTGTTTCTAAACGTAATTACTAATTTTCGCTCGCTCAAGTTTACAATAATACATAAAGAAATACCATCATCTCTTATTATATAATAGTAGAAGTATTTATAGCAATATTCCGATTATGCCTAAAGTCTTACATTTTATTTCAATTATAAAAACAGAAAGAACCCAATATTGATATCAAAAGTCTCTCCGTGTGCCTCATAGACTGTGCGAATTGATCTCAGACGTTTGGAAAAACGATTATCGTACCAATATACAAAAGTAAGTGAGATTAAAGCGACTGCAATAATTACAGAAGGATCAGCTTATTATGTACTGTAAGCACAATATACTAAAAAATACTTATTCGTAGGGTAATGAAAATAACAGAAGAAAATATTTGGGATGTCCAAAGTGGGTTTATGCCAGGAAGGTCACGTACGGATCAAATATTTGGCTTAAGACAGATCATAGAAAAAAGTATGCAAGTAGGGGAAAAAGTCTTCTGTGCATTTGTTGATCAACAAAAAGCGTTTGACGAGGTGGATAGAAGTAAACTTCGGGAAGTCCAGAAAGAATACGGAGTCTATGGATGGCTCCTACAAGATATAAAAACGATATATACAGGTAGCAAAGCGAGTGTTATGGTAAATGGGAGATTTATTGACTGCTTCGATATTATGCAAGGTATTAGACTAGGACGCATTTTGTCTTCCTGGCTATTTATATTATTAATTGAAAAGTGTGTAAGAATAGTCTTTAAGATTGTTATGGCAGAGTCATTTGAAGACTTGGAAAGATTATTGAACAAACTGAATGCAAGCTTGTAGAGCATGGGTCTCAACATTAACGCAAATTGAACAAAAACTATGGTGTTCTAAGGAAATAATGAGAAATCAATATGCAACAATGTATTAAATGACAAGAGAATAGAACAAGTTGATAAATTCGTATACCTCGGTAGCTTATTCACTACGGATGGAAAGATAGATCAAGAGTTAAATAGGCGAATAAACACAGGTAAAAATGTTATTAGAAGAGCAGGGTCCCTTATCAGAAACAAACATATATCAAATAAGGCTAAAAGAGTAATACATCATTCTAAAATTAACGCGATTGAGATGTGATTCCTGCTCAAAACATGCAGGAAAACTCAGCTGGATAAAATGAGAAAGAAATTGGTTAAGATGGCTCTGACATATTGAGAAAATGCCAGATGAAGGACTAACGAAATAAGTATATCAAAGTAAAGTAAATGACAGCGTGCCTAGAGTCAGACCGCGGAAAGAATGTTTAAAATGTGTGAATGAGACCCTAGCTAGAAGAGACATAAATAGCCACAGAAACGCGAGAGCTTGCATGGAAAAATGCATGGACGTGAAAAAAGCTAGAGTAGTATGCACGGACAGAAAAGTATAGCTACAAATAGTTCATAAAAAGAGTTTTAGTAAAGTGAATTGCAGTGATTGCTAGAGAGATTGATCAAACTAGATCGGAGCAGTATGTATTAAAACTTTACAAAATCTGCCCACGCATTGTTAACTTTCTAAGTCATGCGATGAGGCTCTAGGGTACAAGAATAAAGTATTTTGATCATGGGCAATCAAGGAAAAATAGATCAATACGCATTACGATGGGTATATTTCAAGGAGACTCCATCAGTGCGCTATGGTTCTGTCTAACGTTGAACCCATTGAGCAAAACACTAAACAGCATGTCTCATGGATTCAGAATTCATGATAATGAGGTTAGTCATCAAGGGACCTATATTCTGTATATGGATAATCTAAGCTGTACGCTAGTTCAGCCCAGAAACTGCAGCAAGTGCTAGCTTATGTTAGTTGTTTTATTGAGTTATTTTTATTGTGTTAGGCTTTAAATCTCTCCCTTGAAACATTTTTAACTCTTTTCTATTTTTTTTTCAAATAAACTTGAATTTTTGGAACTTTTGTAAGTTTTGAAAATGTAAAAGTTGCGATGACTTTTGCTTCTCGAGCATAACAACTACCCTTGAAAATACTTTTACTTTTTTCAGCTCTATTCTTCGTGTAAATCGGACGTGTTTACGTTCCCTTGCCTAAAGTTTGTTTGTTGTTATTCATACTAAAGTCTGTATTATGAATTTAAAGTCAAACTGAAAGTGACTCAGAAAATATGATTACCAACAAAGAGCTGCAGAATTGACTGTTATCTGCACAATAAGAAGTTTATACAAAAAATGTGAAAGTAAGCTTGGTGATTGAGGATACTAAGTCTTTTAAAGCTCGGATAAATTCTTTTTAGAGTAGCTCCTGATTTACTTACATAAATCTCTTATCCTAGAAGAAAAAAATTTCCTTTTGGAAAAAAATTAAGTATTTTGGAACAAAATTCAGTTTATAGAAGGTAAAGGGAGAATCGGGAACATTGTACTCTACAACGCGAATGATGACCCCACGAGCAACAGTACGTGAGGACAGGCATGGCATATGATTTTGTTCGTCGAGTTGAGAGAACTCTATAATCAATCTTATTCTCGTAGTGAAGGCAGTCGTTAGGCTTGTCTTAATTATCGTATGCTGAACACCCTTAGATTCAAGAATACCCAGATATTTAAATGATTCACCTGCAGCCACTGCCTCGATATCATTTTCGAACCCGTTCTCGAACTCTGTGGTCCCTAATTTCCCTCTAATGAAATGCACTGTTCTGAATTTATCTAGTCCGAACTCCATGTGGATATCATTGGAAAACTGCTTTGTGACAACGATTACTTGCTGCAGTTTCTGGGCTGAACTAGCGTACAGGTCATTCATATACAGAAGATGGGTCACTTTATGACCATCATCATTATCATGAATTCTGAACCGATGAGACATGCTGTTAAGTGTTTTGCTCAATGGATTCAACGCTAAACAGAACCATAGTGCACTACAAGAGTCTCCATGGAATATACCCGTCGTAATGCGTATTGATCTAGTTATCTTTCATTGTCCGTGATCAAAATATTTGATTCTTGTACCCCAAAGCCTCATCGCATGATTTAGAAAGTCAACAATGCGTGAGCAGATTTTGTAAAGTTTTAATACTTAAGAAAACAGTCATGCGGTACGGAGGGAACGCTTGCTTTTAGTCAATGTATGTCATTGATCTAGAATTTTCTTTTTATTTACATAATTAACACGTTCATTCTGCAATACTACTCCGACTAAGTTTTCTGACCAATATCTCTATTAATCACCCCAATTCACTCTACTGACACTCTTTTTATGAACTATTTGCAGCTATACTTTTCTGTCCAGACCTAGTACTCTAGTTTTTTTACGTCCATGCATTTTTTGCATGCAAGCTCTCGCGTTTCTGTGGCTTCTTATGTCTTTTCTAACTAGGCTCTCATTCACACATTTCAAACATTCTTTCCGCGGTCTGCCTCTGGGCACGCTGCCATTTACTTTACCTTGATATACTTGTTTCGCTACTCGTTCATCTGGAATTTTCTCAATATGCCCGAACCATCTTTAACGATTTTTTGCCACGTGTCAACTAGTGCTTTTACTGCATTACATTCTTTTAGAATTATTTCGTTACTTACTTTATCCATCAGAGTTTTTACGCATACTATGCGCAGAAATCGCATGTTAATCGCGTTAATTTTACTCTTTTTTTTCATTGGCCAATGTCTCGCTACCTTATTTTACAGTCGACACAAATATAGAATTATGTATTACCATTTTAGCTTTATTTGATATATTTGTACTTCTGATAAAAGGCCATGCTCTACCAATAACCGTCTTACATTCGTTTATGCGTCTATCTAACTTCTCATCTATCTTTCCGTCCCTAGTGAATAAGCTACCGAAGCATACGAATTTATCAACTTGTTCTATTCTCTTATCATTTAATAGAATGTTGCATATTGTTTTCTCACTCTTTTCTTTGAACGCCGTATTTTTTGTTTTATTTGCGTTAATGTTAAGGCCCATGCTCTGCATGCTAGCATTCAGTTTCTTCAAAATTCTTTGCAAGTCTTGAAATGACTCTGCCATAAAAATCTTATCAACTGCGAACGCTAACCAAGTTACCCTTACTGTTTCGAGATCCACACCCTTCCACTCGCTTTGCTTCTTGTATACATTGTTTTTATAACTTGTAGGAGCCATCCCTTGATTCCGTATTTTTGCAGAACTTCCCAAAGTTTACTTCTAGCCATCTCGTCAAACGCTTTTTGTAGGTCAAAAAATCTACAGAAAACTTTTTTCCTTACTTTTATACTTTTTTCTGTGATCTGTCTTAATCTATATATTAGATGCGTATTTGACCTCCCTGGCATAAACCCACTTTGGACTTCCCACATATTTTCTTCTCTTATTTTCATTACCCTACGAAAAAATATTTTTTAGTATATTTTTCTTACGGTACTTAATAAGCTGATCCCTCTGTAATTATTGCAGTCACTTTTATCTCGCTTTCTTTTGTATATTGGTACGATAATCGTTTTTTCCAAAAGTCTGGGACTTCTCTAATCCCGATACATAAAATTATCAATTCGCACAGACTATGTGGTCCCCCATGGTGGTCTCGAAGGGAAAAAAAGTTTGCTTGACGTGCCAACAGAATCGGACTAGTGGGATATATTCATCTTCGCCTCACTTTACATGAAATCATATTCCGAAAATCGGATCTGCTTCTATTTGAAAATTTTCAAGAAAAATAGAATTTTATGTAAATTTTTTTTTCGCAGATGTGGTCATTCAGTATAAGTCTTTTTTTGACAATATGATTAGATTTCCACATATTTTAACGCGGTTTTTTTTTCATATCGTCGATACTTTCTGACGTTTTTTTCTAAATCACCTTTATTATATATAATTAGATATGGCGAAACGAAAAAAATTATTAATTTGTAATCCTTTTTATTATATATGTATATTAAAAAGTCAAGAACTATAGAATAGTAGTTTGCTCTCGCAATAATATGTACTACAATAATACGTATACTCGCGAACGATACGAAGAGTGCTGTTACGAAATTTTATCGATTCAAAATTGTATGTAAACACTCAATGTTTACGTCCGGCACCTCTAAGGAAGCGAATGTTTACATGTTTCATACAGCGCAAAGAATCTGCTTTCAAATAAACAAAATACTAAAATTTTCAAAATGCACGTACATTTACACCATAGGTGCTCTCACAAAGAGAACAGACAAAAAGTGTGTGCACAATGTGGTCGAAAAATAGACGTAGGTGAAAGAAAGTTGAATCATTTTTATATAACGGATAAGATGTATGAATAGATTAAAAAGCATGTCAATCAAAATTATGATTTGACTATTGAAAAATATCCCCTGAGCATTTGTGTGAGGTGCCGAAAAAAATGGTAGGAGCATGCAAAAGGTTTAGTAAGTAGACCTTTCTCCGATATTTCAAATTACCATGCTTTGGTGTTATCGAAAAATCTTCGAACAAAAAGTACTAGTAATTGCGATTATTTCATTTGCTTGACTATACGACGAACGAGTCATACCAAAAATGTTTTGGGACAGAAGCTTAACATAAATACACGTATTGACAAGTCAAATGGATTATTTGGTGCATTGGCATCGTCGCAACTAATTGAATTAAAAAAGATAATGAAAAAAAGTTCAGTGCTTCAAATATGTGATCAATGTTTGCAACAAATAGGTAAGATGTTATGGCGCTAGTAAATACGTTATCTGAGACATAACAAGAATACATTGCTTTCTCAATGTTGCAAAATTTGGCTGAGAAAGAAGATAATCAAGATTCAATAACATTGAGAACACAAGGTCGTCCCGAAAAAAATTTCTTGAAAAATATTGAACATCAAGAAATCTCATTTTCAAACGGTCAGTTAGATAATTTTCAATCTCAAACAGGATCCTGCGCTAGATACATGAGAAAATTTACGTCTTTGATTCGCAGAACTGCTGGCAGGAAATCTGTGCCCACAAAATATGAAGAACACGTGTAAGACAGATCTCGGTTACTAGATGAATTTTACAATACAGATGTATTTGAATTTGAAATAGCGGGCGAAGTAATGAGAAAATACCCGTAGTTTGGGCAAACACACAAGGTTTGTTATATGAAGTTATAGAAAGACGTAACCTGATAGGAGATTATGTGGTTAAATTGATGGCTGATGGCGGCCAAAATTTTTTCAAAATATCGATGTCAATAATACCAAAATCATCAAACGAATCAGAAAGTTTTTATTCAGATGACTCGTCAGACGCAAACTTTAGTGGCTATACTCCGCCAAAAAAGAGAAAAATATCTTTAGAATATGAATCTACGTCATTCAAATCAAGTAGTGTAAAAAAGTTAATTATGTTTTGTATTGTTCCGGATATCAAAGAAACTTATAGTAACATAAATATTCTTTTTGATCTAGCAAAAATAAATGATGTTCCAGCAAACAGCAACTGCACATGATAATGTAACATGTCAAAGAGAATTTGGAGTTGTTGGAAGTTTCTGAAGATTCTGAAGATTCTGAAAATGGTCAGAAGAAGTTGGTGAGTCCGTGCATCGCGAATTTCTAAGCTATTGGGAAAAAAAATAGTATATTGCGCAACAAGGGGCAATAGGCGACAATTTCACGCGTGTGAAGTTAGCTGCCCGAGAGAAGCGAGGACAGATATCACACGAGTGAAATTGTCGCCTCGCCCCGAGTTGCGCATGCACTTTTTCATCATACCGCAAATCGAAAATTCGATTTGAGATGCTTAGAGCCTGGTAGTGGGTCCGGGGCATAGCCCCGGAGGGGTACAGGGGCGAGAATCGATAGGAGAATCGATAGGAAAAGGAAAAAGATAAAAAGTGTGAAATGCGAATACTTTCTACAGCATATTCGGCGCTAGTGTAGCATATGTAAATATGCAAGTGGACAGAAAAACACCGCCATTTGCACTTATCTGTCACTTTCTTCCCTAGGGTAGAAAACTCCACTTTCGACCCGCTTGACAGGCATCGAAAGTCGCATTTTCGATTGAGGTATGATGAAAAAAATTAATTTGATGACTGATACTTCATACCCGCAATAATTTAATCTGTTACAGTTCAATTTTCTTTGTTACACATACAAAAAATATCTTTCTTACAAAATGGACTGATATAAAGTGTTATATTTTCAAAGTTTTGAACTTAATTATGGAACTAATTTAATGTTACTGTTTTTATAAGGATTAAAGTTTGATAAAATTATCTGTGTTTATGTACCTGTTATTAGGTATATTTCTCAACAAAAGCGTTAGACTTCAAACAAAAAATTCATTTTATATTTTCTTTCTTTCTCCATCTTATAAAATTTGTATTCCCCAATGATGGAAAAGCAATCATATACGGTATAATATGAAAGCAATCACATACGGATATAATACGAAAATATAAATGTTTTGCCATTATGTATAAATAACCCAATACCAACATTATGCTCTTAATTCTTCTCATACATGCTCGTCATGATGTTCTTTTAATTCTTTGAAAAATATCAGTCGATCAAAAAAAAACTCGAAATTATAAAAAAAATGTTACATAAAATTCCTTTTTCCTTGAATTTTTTTAAATAGAAGCAGATCCTATTTTATATCCCACCAGTCCGATTATGTCGGCACGTCAAGCAAACTTTTTTCCCTTCCCGCCCACCGTGCCGGTAGCCTTGCCGTTTTTCAAGTTCTTAATTATATTCATAACCTCAGTGACACAGACTTTCTCAAATGATTTTTCTAACGCATCGTGTTCTACATCGTGATTGCGGTGTCCTATAGCTTCATCTCCGAATAGTTCTCTAAAATAGTATCTCAAAGCGTCTATTCTAATCATTTTAAATGTTCTACTATTATTTTTCTCTAATATAATTTTTTCTTGCCTTAACTAGTCGTTTAAGTAACCTTTTTTTATGTTTTTAATCAATTTACATTATTTATGCCTCATCTCTAAGACTTTCGATGTTTAAGGTTCTCCTGTACGCTTTTCACCATGCCAACATGCATCAACATGTATTCTTCCTACAGCCGCGTTACCTTACACGTTATCTAACATTAATATCCCGGAACTTAGCCCACGCACTCTCTATATATGTGTTTCTTATAAGCGCCTCCCAAGTTGCCGTATCTATGCGTTCGTTTATTTTATTTTGAAAATCTATTTGCACGCTCGGTCTCTGCAGATTTTTAATTTTGATTTGCATTTGTTTCATTTCTTAGTTCTCTTTTTTCTCCTTCCCTGATGTAAGATTATTTTGGTGTCGAGAAAGTAATTATCAATATTGCATTCACAACCTGTCCTGACCCTTGTATCGTTGACGCTCTTAGTCTTTCAACCACAGCAGCAAAGTTAATTGTACTGCGGCTATTTAATTTAGACCATGTGTGCATGTGGATCATTTTATGCCTAAACCGAGTATTTATAATAAACAGGACCTTTTATAAGCATAAACTGACTTATCTCATAATCGCAAATATTTATTGTTTCATTTTGATTATTGGCATCTGAGATCACTTTTCACTCCCTAGGGAGAAAAAAGTAGAGCCTTAGCCCCGCTTAATAGGCGCCGGAAAGGGCTAAAATCGATTAATAAGAAATGGATGATTTCTGAAATTTTAAATTAAGAATTACACATTTTTAAAAGTAGATAAGTAATATCTCAAGAAGAACGCAAACAGATCATATTTATCCAGCCACCGCGAGACCCAATCACTTCCAACTTTGAAGTTCTGGCACTCGACTTTTCTTTACACATTTTTTTTCTGATTACGAAGTATTTTGTATTCAAATGCATTAAATGGTATAAGATGATAAGAAAGGAAGGAGTACCAAAGTATTTAGAAAAGGGGTGGGGAGAGAGAAAGTGGACCAGAATAGCAAGATTTAGATTGGGAAACGAGCTATGGGAGGGGATGTATTGGGAAAAAGAAGAGAACTGAAAGTGTAGTATATGTGAATGGGAGGAGGAAACATAGGATCGAATTTACGAAGGATGTAGAAAAGGAATGGAAGATAAAGGAAGCTGGAAAGATAATATGGTAAAGATTCTAGGGGAGGATGGATTAGGAGAAGAATGGATGAAGGAGTTCGAGGGGGCTAGAGGAGCGAATGAGAAAGAATAAAACAATGCATGCGAAAAAATGGCAAATTGGAGGTACAAGAAAAGTGAAAGAAAAAGAAAACGGAAGTTGCTTTAATTGGAAAAGTAAAAGTTTGATGTAATGGTTATGTAATAGCATAAGTTCACTAACACGTCCTAAATTGCACTATCGCAGAAAATAGAAATAAGAATTTAGATAAGTAAATAGTTGAGAGTTATGGAAAGAAGAAGTAATGATACCATTAGTAAATAAAGGTAATGGAGAGGAGGTTAAGGATTATAGGTGTGTGACTCTGATGCCAACACTGTATAAAGTATATGTAACTGTTCTGATGGAGAGATTGAAGAAAGAAGTTGAGGAAAAAGGATAGAGCCACCGAATCAGACAGGGTTTAGAAAAGGGATGGGGGTGATGGACAACATATATGTTCTGAACTATCTAG
>JAAAKG020015914.1:0-20643 GCA_010014905.2 Druon quercuslanigerum
AAATTTTTTATATTTTGAGATTGGAAAATCATCAAATTTTCAAGAATAATTTTATGTCTAAAAACACGAAAAAAATTGATGTACTGCAAAGTAAACTGCAAAGTAACGTGCAAATTAAACTGAAAAAAGCATTGACAGTGAAACAGATTTGAATTTTTAGCGTTTCAAATGAAGGTTCAACAAATTTCTCATCAATTCAGAAATTGAACCATTTCAATTTAGTTGTGTAGTTGCATATTAATTTTTGAAACTCAAATTTGAACTGTTCTATTTTTATATGTCGTTGTTAAGGTTTTGACCATATGAAGTATTAATTAATAAGATGGTAATAGTTTTTTTCTATATACCCATGGCCTCGGTAATACGTATACATGGCGATGACCCACAACAAATTGGTTTGTTATTAAAAAATACTAAACCGAGACCATGGGGAAAACTCTTTTGACTTTTCGAATAAACAAAGAAACTCACAACATTATATAAAAAATTTAAAGAAAAATTCGAAAACTTTAATTAACTTACCATGTACACTGTTAAATCGGAAATATATGTAACCTCTAATTTTAAGATTTTTTGTAACTGATGTGGTCCGACATCGACGGACGAAACTGGTTTTATTACAATTAATAAAATACTATGACTAGTAGAAAAAAACCATTAAATTCCTGATTCCAGTTGAAAGAACTTGGGTTGAAAGTTAAGCTATGTTGTTGAAAACTCGCTTTTTTCAATAAAAAATCACTTGTTCACTCGGAATTAAAGTATCATTTGTGGATGAAAATTTATTTCTATTGTACAAAAAGAAGATAAGAGAACAATGATCAATTAATTATTCTCTCAAATTGTAGTTGTAGATTTGTAGCCAAAAATATTAGTCTCTTCAGTTGAAAGTTCAACTACTTTCGTTTGTAAATTGATTCTTTGGTTGAAATTTAAACTATATTTTTAAAAACACGTTTCATTATTTGATAGTTATTTTTCAAAACGAAAAGTTAACTACAGGTTTCTAGTCTAAAATTTATATATTTTAGTTTCAAATTTAACTAGATAATTGATTGAACATTCATTTTTCAGTTTTTGGCTGATCAGTAACGTTTCTAACAACATATTGAATATTTTGATTTTTGAATACACTGTCGTTACGAATTGTTCATCTTTGTTGAATATTTAATTTATAATTAGAAATTTAATTATTGCAGTTCAAGGCTCATAATTTTATTTGAAAGGTAATTTCATTAATTTTTCCTCTATGTCTAAAAATTCATGTATTTGGTGAAAAATTAGTCTTCCTAAGTTCTTATTTAGAAAAATAAAGTACTTTATTAAAAGTTGTGCTACTTGATTTAAATTTCAATTTATTCGTTGAGGGATTTAACTATTTTGTTGAAAACTCAATTTTTAGGGTAATAATTAATTTTCTTAAGTAACAAATTAACCGATCCATTTTTTTTATTGAAAATTCAACTATTGAAGTTTTTATTGAGAATTTATCGTACATATATGGTTTGCAAATGGAACTCTTAGAAGGAAAGTTTAAATAAATTCTTAAAAATTCATATAATTAGTAGAAAATTTCCCTAGTTCATTAAAAATTAGTATTTTGGATTTCAAATTTATTATCTGCATAACATCGCCTGTTTTTGAACATTTTTTTTGTTTACTTCAACTATTTTTCCAAAATGTTGTACTCTGCAATTTTAAAGAATTAATTAAATGCATTCTATTTAAAACTTTAATATTCGCTTCTTTTAAATAAACAGTCCAATATTGCCACATTTTAAAAAATGTATTCTTATCTTTTAAAAAAAAATCTAAATTGAATGAAGGTTGAAAATAGCCAAAGTACAAATCTTCCAATATGCGGAAAATACATTTCAGCATTTACACTCTAGCCATAACCGGTTTAACCAGGCAGTGGAGGAGTCAGGGGGGACCGAGTGACGACAATCCCTTGTCAAATTTCCCTCTCCGCTTGGTTCAAATGAGAAGTGCGCATCTGCCGAAGGAGTATCGAGGTGAAACCGACACGATTGAAACCCGTTACATGAGGCTGGGATCGAGTCGAGATCGTGTCGATATCGGGAAATATCGTTCGACGTTATCACTAGACTGCATATAATTTGACCAATCCCAATAGATTAAAGCTCTTGAAACTCAAAAACAAAAAATTAAATTTGATAAATTACTTCCAGTAAGGCAAATACCACTAACTGACACAGTAAAAAACAATCTATGACAATCCTCTTAGCAATAAAATCATTTCAGCCTTATCTTAAGAACATAATTTTGCAGTAGCTTCTTCCAAAATCCCAAAAGAAGAAATCATCAGCAATTTGAAATCCACACTATATAACCTTCCACCAAATAAAATAAACGACATAAAAGGTAGGACGGCCAACAGTCTACCCCAAGCTCAAGTTCTCTCCTCAAACTTAATAAAACAAAACAAAATCGCAATTAAAGATTTCAATTAGAACAAAGAAATTATAATATTACCCGCAGACAAAAGTACTACAACAGTAATAATGAATAAAGAAGACTGTAACAAGAAAATTATGGACCTTCTAACTGACGATACATACAAAAAACTTAAAAAGGACCCGACAAAAACAATAGTCAGTAAAAAAAACCCTCATCGAAGAATCTAAACTTGACAGCCAAACAATATCTAAATTATTATCTGCTAATTCCATCTCTCCGAGACTTTACGGGCTCCCAAAAATCCTTAAAAATAACATTCCACTCAGACTGATGATCAGCGCAATAAACTCACCAACTTACAACCTACGCTTCCTCGCCACAGAACTAAATCCTTTTACAGGAAACTATTACTCTTGTCCAAAACTTATTTGACTCTATTAAAAAGCTAAAACAAATTCATATTCAACCCGAAGACATTATAGTGAGTTTGGACGTAGTATCTCTCTTTATGAAAGTACCAATCTCTGATACAATTGAAATTATCAAATCTGTTACAAACTTCCCTTTCTAGCTGCCTCAAGGATTTTTCAGGAACTGTCGACACTGTCTTAATAATGCCTACTTCTTTTTCCATTACAAATTCTACAAACAAACCTCAGGATCAGCAAGGGGATCCCCAATCTCACCTGCAATAGCCAACATCTTTATGGAACATCTAGAAACTAAAATCTTCAACCAATCCAAGCGTGAACCGGAATTTCGATTCCCTTACTTCGAAGACACCTTTGTAATCGAGCGACATGGTCTAGATGAACTAAATAAGTTTTTCAATTTCATCAAACGATTGCATACTAATATCTAGTTCACCATGCAAATTAAACAAAACGGAAAATTGCCTTTTTTGGACTATTACTTTCGAAAAGATCTGATAACAAATTAGGACATGAATTTTACAGGAAACACAACCATACAAACAAATGCCTACATGTCTCTTCCCACCACTACCCATCTCAAAAACAATCGGTCATCAACTCCCTTGTATACAGAGCTGTCTCCCTAACAGATAAAAATAACTTACGCAAGGAATTACGAAACATTAAACATATCTTAATACAGAGGGATTATGCAAACAAAAAAATTGATCAAACAATAAGAAAATACTCTCAAAAAATCAAGTAAACACAACTTAATAAAGAAAGAGAGAGAAAACCGACGACCATTTTACGCTACATCCAAGTTGTCACATAAAAAATAGGAAGAATTCTCAACAAACACAACATCCAAACCATATTTAAACCACCTGCGAATATAGAACAACTACTAGATAACCTTCAAGACTAAAAGGCACCCCTCAGTAATCCGAGAGTATATAAAATCCCTTGTTCGTGTGGTGAAGTCTATATTAGAGAAACCGGGAGAGCGGTGAGCCAACGTATAAAGGAACATGAGAGTAAAATCAGGCCAAAACATTTCACGCAATCAGCACTAGCTAAACATCGTATCGAAACAAGGTATAACATTTTATTTGACAAAACAACCGTCTTTGCACAAAATTACAATATTTTACCGAGAAAACGTAGAGAAGCAATCGAAATCTTAAAAGACTCTAATAACATCAATAGGGACAATGGATACGACACCAATCCGATTTGGCTTTCCGTCTTGCCCGATGTAAAAAAGAGGATTGATTAACCAATTAGGTTCGACCAGTCTCCACGGCGGGACGCTCTGGCCAATCACAGGGATCGTAGAGAGTATGCATAAAAACAGCTTAGACTAATACCACAGTTTCAGGTCAATACTGAAGAAGTGAACTGCAATGTTCACGAAACGTCGGCAAAATTCGTAGATTTTTGTACATGATTGGAACCCGAAATATCTCTTTTGATCAAAATGAATCATCGCGAAAGCATTAAATATATCATATACAAATAAATAGGGACTGAAAATCAATCTCAAAAAAATGTAAAGCAGTTTTATTGCACCTAAATTATTTTTGAGGCCAAAGTGCCGAAGTTTTATATTTATTTATATAATTTGTTTAAAACATCAACAATTGCTGTGTTTTGCGTATATTTATAAAAAAGGATTTTTCTGCTGATCTTTCTGATACCATATTTGGGTAAGCACCCGACCGGCAATCGGAAGGTCTATCGTTCTATCCCCAGTGGAGCCATTGTTAGAAGATCTTTTTTATAAAAATATAATTTGGAACATTGTTTATAATAATTAGAACATAAAAAAATCATATTATTTATATTCTAGTAGTTGATTCAAGATGATTTCCATTAAATGCAATATTTTGTTAAAGAGTAAATAATTATTTTGCGCAAAATCTCGATTTTCACGTACTTTTAGTAAACATATAATAAATAAAAAAATAAAAATTTAAAAATCTGTGACCAAGGTCCTCTTTGAAATTTAGTGGACTTTAATATTAAAAAACATAAATCGCATATCGGGTAAAATTGAAGGCTGTAGACTTTTTTTAACGAAAAATATGCGTTTGGTCCTACTGTGTGTCGTAACAATTAATAGGGACAGCTGTCTATATCAACTGACTGCCGGCGGGGGAAACGGTCTTTAGTTTCTGGGGACCAGAAGACTAAAGTCTTCCGGTTTACCAGTTCAAGTCTCCCAGTTTAGGATCGCTTTAAGACATGCCTATACCTGCTTACACATAATTCTTAAGTCATTCTGTAGTCTTAACTATTTCTTTTCTCTAGGAAATGTAGGGGGAATACAAAGAAAGAGCGCGTATCGCGATGTAAATAAATTATAGAGCGCGATGCGTGGAAGGCAACAGCCGCGTGCCCTAGGCGTGCTTAAGCTTGCAAAGGTTCCATATTAATTTCGTAAACTAAACAAACAGGGAGTAGGCGACAGGGACTTTTCTGAGTAGTCGGATGAGGATAACAGAGGGGAATAGGTAGAGAAAAGCATGGAAAAAAGTACGGTGGGTTGGGAAGGGACGTGGAGATAGAATTTACGAAAGTTACATAAGACGATATGGAGAGAGGAAACTTCAAATCCGTTGGATGGCTAACAGGAACAGAGATAGCAAAGAAGCCAAGGATTTGGACGAGGAAGTTTTCTGTACGCCGCCGCTCAGTGGGAGGAATCGAGAAGTTACTTTTCATAATCCACTACATCCTACAATCCTTGACGAATTTTAATGTTTTTTGTTTGAATATGCTCAGAATTAAATCCTCCAGAACGCCATGAGGCCCGATTTTTATATTTGACTTTGTGGAATTTATTATTTAAACAAATAGAACGCCAAAATTAGACATGTTACGAATATTATTTCTGTTGTCCGATGAAAATATTTAATAGAATTCCCTATCTATTAGAATTATTACAGACATACTTCAGGAACATGAATATTAGGTTTAAGATTCAGGGCAATTGTTGTAAGCAATTAATATAAACAATTACTTTCATACGGTGCTCAACCACAACAAAAAACTTTATCTTGATTAAAAATCAAGTGAAAATCCCCAGCCATTTTGTATCCGCCATTTTTTCCAAACCAATATCAGATTCGTAGTCAGCGAACCCGAAACCTCTAAGCGATCCTTGTTTTCATAAAAAACTCAAAATTTGTGAGAATCCTCCACCATTTTGTAACCGCCGTTTTATTTTTTTCTAAAATCAATATCAGATTCATGATAAGCGACCCCAAAAACCACCGAGTAAAAAAATTCATCCCAAAATAATGACATTAAGGAATTATGGTCAGCTTTTTGAGCAGTTTGACCACTGTCCGCCGCCGTAAGGTGAGAGAAAAAATAGTGGACAGTACAGAAAGGGGATAGAAAGGGAGAGAATTTTAAGGCTTAGAGCAAGGGATTGCTTTAATTGATCGAACTTAAAGATTAAAATCGGGCTTTACCAATTCTGGCATCACCAATGTTTTTCAGTATGTTAAAAAGTAGAATTCTTCCCCTTTAAAACCCTGCTTTCACAAAAACGGGAAAACTTTTGATTTTGAAGACGAAGGCGTTGACAAGAGCGGGCGCCTCTAACGTACCGTGCGACGTTTCACTGCTCGTGCGCTTAGAGGATGCTAATATGAGAATTTTGCATTTAAAACAGTCAATACAGCATATATTTAAATTATAATCGTCTGCAGTTACTAGATGTGTGTGAATAATAACAGAATATAAGTATACTTTTAGTGAAAGTAGAGAATGTCAGGAAAAAATGATAGCGTAAACATTATAAGCCACTAAATGCCATTAGGAGAAATGTTCACTTGTTTTAAAATGACACTTTCGGTACAAATGAAATTTCCCTTAATTTTAAGGCTAAGAGGATGTCTATTTTTCTCATATAATTTTATTCTAGTAAAAAACATCAATTAGAGACAATCTTCACTTAGTCCAGCAGCCAAATAATTCTGTTTGTGTAACAAATATTTTCCCGTGATTCAAAACAAAATAAACAAGAGGACGATGCGTTTGCATTATATCATTATGCTGAAATTTAATTTAAACAGTAAATATATATTTCCTTTTTAATTAAATACAAAGCGATTCGACTGCTTAACACTTTTGATTATATAACAGATACAAAATACACTCGAACTTCGCATCAGCAGCGACACGTCACACCACACTTTATGGGAGCCCATTCTTGTAAAAGCCTATTTCTCAAATAAATAGTTCTCTCGCTTGGGTCAAAGCAGGATTTTAAAGGAAATAATTCTACTTCTTTTTGAAGACTATTTAAAAAAAATTGATGCAAGAGGGTAACTAAACCTACTCGACTTTATCGACATCGAGAACAATCCACAGCTGATGCCACAGAATCATATTGCTCAATTGTGTGTGCGTGTCTGTGTACTCCAGCTATCCGACAAAAATCACCTAGGTTAGGAACGTGTTGTATCTGTACTACTTGCTGAAAGAATTTAAAAATTGATTTGATGTGTCCGTTCCTAGCTTCGATGATCCATCTAGACTTTGTCACTAGACGCGATTCGTTAGCATCTTCTGTTGTAAGTTGATGCTGATTTCGTAGAAGAAGAGCTGGCATTTTCCAGATAATACCCTAACGCGACAAAAGATTAGTGGGATCTCGGTGTCCCCTATCAACAATAACAATATCGTCTTCTTGGAAACACCTTGTCATTCTGTCAGCGTTTATTGCGAATTCATGTTGTAATATAGCAGCAGCATTATAACGGCTGTCAGAAAAGTACGTTCCTTGAATGTCGAAAATGTAACCATCATGTGCAACTATTAATACAGGTTTGACTAAGTGCCGTCTTTTGTGAACACAATATGACTGTCGCAGAGCCCTGAAGTTGCTGCTCTTATGAGTGTAAAAGTATGAGCCATCAATACACGCAATAACTCGAGGTTTTTGTGGTTCCGGATTATATAATTGATTAGAAAAATCAGTAACATGCCTAGTAATATAATCTTCTCTCACAATTGCGTCAAATCCGATGTTTTTAGGTACGAAACGTTGCATTAAGGATTATCTGACCGTGGCGATGGCTCCACTGACTGACTGTCTACTTGGATATTGGAACATGACCTTGAAAAAAGCATCCGATAGACCTTTACGCAGTTTACATAGAAACATCAGCAAATATCTCTTTTCCACATAATTGTAACCACCTTCACGGGGCAATCTATCACAAACAAGTCAACAAGTCTAGTCTGACTTAAAGCTACGTTACGAAGTCCTTCCAAAAATGCTTGTAGCAGTAGGCCTCTCAATACGTATGGACTGTTAATGAAACGTAAGCCCTGAAAAAGTGGCAGCAGAATTGAACCTTTATCATTTAAATAATACGGACATGATCTTACGTTTTCCGGGATGTAAATATTGCATAAAATAAAAACATTTACTTTGCATTCGACTGATAATCTTTGTGTATTATCAACGGAATTGTAGAGAAGGCAAGTGTTACTTGTATTCTGCGTTAAAACATTCAGTTTTAAACATGTGGGATCCACCTCCATAGCAGCGATTTCGTTACAAATCGATCGATTGCAATTAGAGCATATCTAATGTCAGATGTGTAACTTCTAATGGCGGTCTTCGTAATCCAACTCGTATGTGAATAGCGATTTCTCTTTTGCCAGCACGTAACACCGTTAGAGATTTCTAAATTCCATTGTGATTAACGATTTACAATTATAGAATGCAAGTACTTAATTAGGAATTGCTTTAGTATACACACTATACTAACACTATACTAACACTATACAAAAAAAGTTAGACTGACTATACAATGTAGCGGGTCTAACGTTTAATCATCGATGAAGTAACATGGTTAAAAGAGAAAATAAAACAGAATAACAAAATCACATGGAGCAATCTGCCTGGCAGTATCGTGAGTGTGTACGCAGAAAGCAATCACCAATTAAAAGAAACAAAGTAACAGCCACAACAAGTGAACACAAAGTAACTCGCACAAAAATTATAGCAGAGCTCTCAAGTTATTGTTCTTATGATTATAAAAGTACTAATGGGGCTTATCGCACCTGCGCACCGCGCGCGCCAACAGCCATTTTATATTATTTTGTTCTTTCCTTTCTTTTTCGAGAGGAGGGGATCAAGAAGGGCGTAAGTTAAGTGAGAGTCAAGAAGGACGTGTCTTGAAAACATCCTTCTCATGATTTTCCTTCATGGCTGGCTATTGACTAATTCATTCTCATTTCTTGCCTTTATGGGTTCTATATTGATTTCCTCTTTATATCTTGTATTTATTGGCTAAATATTAAAAATAAATGACAAGTTAACATGGAATGACCTTGTAAAATGACCTTTATCTTAAGACCATGACTTTCTTTACATTTCCCTATTAGAGCCCAATAATTTTACCCTCTATAACTCGAAAACTGTCCATTTTCGGACTTTGTGCCCTATAACACTTTTAGTCGAGACAATGAGAACTACACTTTTACGAAGTTTAATCGAAATCAACGAAAGCCATTTCATGTAGATTTGCTGCGGGGTCCTATGCTGCAAAGTATCGTAATATAGAGAAAGTCGCATTAAGACATCTTATCGCTAAGGTAAAGGACATCAAGAGTTATATATGTATCACAATTGAGCAATGCAGATTAGGCAACAGATTTATTTGACGTGGAAAAACGACGGCAATGAACATCAGTTAGAGGAAGCCGCATCACACGGTCAAGCAGGGTCAATTGATGTTCTTTCTCAACCTATTCATGATCCAACACCACCTCATCCTGGAGAGGTGGATGGCCTTATACAAACAGAGGCAGAAGCAGAGGTTTAGTAACTATAAAAGCGACGGAAATCGACATAACATATGAAAAGAGATGTTATGCACCTTCATTTTTTGGCAGAGAAATGTGGGCAATTTGTGAGGAAAGAACATCATAGACTCTTCTCACTTAAATACCCAGAGCTAGCGACAAAAATAAATCAGCAGAATCTGGCAGATCAAAAGCGCTCAATATCTGTAAACAGATTGCTTTCGGTGAACTAATACTAAAGCATTCTCTGCCCAAAATGAACATCACAAATGATCTGTGTCCACTGATATAACAGTTTAACATCAAGGTTTTACCTACGTATTTAAACATTACACAAACTGCGTTAGAGGTACAAACTCTTGTATACTGTGCAACTGTGGTAATCGTTAGAACGTTGGGCCACAGAACTAGGCCGGTAAATGCAGTTTTTGTCCCAACAAGGGATCCAGATTCACCATGGAAGATAAAATTGGATATGGATGTCAGCAAAGTAAGGTGAAAATTGGGTCGATTAACTCAATATAAAAAAGGAAACAGAACCAGAAACCTGATAAACCACGTTACTGAAATCATCTATCCTCGGCTCATCGAGAAATTAACATCATCAATATTGGAGAAAATTATGGAATCCCAACGGCAGAGACTTAATGTTTTTTCTACCAGACTGCGTCGAGAAATAGCAAGAAAGAATCCTAAAATGCAGCAGACAAACATCAAAGTTATAGATGTTTCAGCGGTCTTGAAAAGGGCTAGTAACTGGAAAGCTTCAGTTCCGGACATGGTGCACAACTTCTGGTACAAGCATCTGACGAGTATGCATGATGCGTTGGCAAGTTTTTTTTTCTCGAGATGATCATTGACACCCAGATCTGATGCCAGGCTTTATGCTCCAAGTCACTACGTATATCTTACATAAAAAACCAGATGCTCAAAATCCATCTGAATTTAGACTGATAGCCTGTCTTTCAACATTTTATAAATTTCTTACAGCTATCATTGCAGATAAGGTATATTCTTATTGCGAAGAAAATGACATCCTTAAAGAAGAACAAAAAGGATGTTGTAAAAACTCGCGAGGCTGTAAAGATCTAGTCACTATAGACGCTGCTGCCAAGACGACAAGCTTTCCTTCCGTGCGGCAAGAATATTTGCTTGAACTCTTAAAACTTTACAAAATCTGCCCATGCATTGATGACTTTCTAAGTCATACGAAAATGCTCTGGGTTCAGTGCACTATGAGTCAAGAGAGATCTCACTATTCTGGAGTGAAACATTGATGAGCAAATTGGACTCATCAGGAAATTGAGGACAATCATCCGAGAAATGGAAAACTTTTGCATGGAAAAGAGGAACATGCGGTTGCCAATCCAGGAAGAAGTAAAGGGAGCACAGAAGTTGGTTTACAAATTATCGATCACGAAATCTATACCAAATATCACTATACATTTGTTCCAGGAGGTGTTGGGACAGCCGCTGCTAAGAAAAAGACACTGGCTAGGGATAAGACGCAGGAGAAAAGAAATTCAAGCCAGACGGGGACTGAAATTTAAAAAGCTGTAGAGGCTTACACTCCCCAAACTGGGAAGCAGGCGACCATGTAAGTTTGATCTCGACACTCTGTATAAAAATCAGGGGGGACATCCTTATCGGGGTAGGTACAGCGGCAAACGGCAAGAGAAAGCTATTCTCTGCTATCCGGGAGATAGTCGGTGCTTCAAATTCCGTACGCGAGCTTGCACCACGCAAGGAGATTGAGATCATGAACCTTACGCAAGAAAATGGAGGCCAGCCCTCCCCATTGCTCCCTATCTGCCGTGTCAATGAAATGTTTGACCTTCAGGGAGGCAGCCCCGGCGAGGCAGCCTGCAAAAATGACAAAATGACAGAAGTGAACGATGGGGTCCATCCATGATGTCGAAAGCTAAAGAACCCGTTGTGCGACATTGTCGCGCTATTGAGGACGATGCGTACATCATGGCTAAACTGATCTGTAGAAGAGCTAGTTCGATCCGATGTTAAACCGGTTCCCGGAGAACAGTGCCAAGGACAAAGGGTGGTGTTTTTTATTTTGTCTCTTTGTGATGCGACTAAGATCCCTACACTACCGAAAAGTGCGGACCCTTCGCTGTGTGTTTCTAAACATTTTTCCCCAGGCTCGTCCCTAAGTGGCGAATAAGGGAATGCTCGCTGGAAACAGAGGGTAAGACGGAAATAAAATACGCCTAGCGGACTAAACCCACGCTGCAGCCCACTGGAAGTGCTCCAAATCACGTCTACCGAACCCGCTGAGGTGGCAAGGGGCTGATGTGTGCTTGCACTGCTAAGGTGTCAGCCGAAGCATGGGATCAGAAGCAAGTCTCTTTGGGCCTTGATTAAGGAGTGCGTGGTGGCTGCAGAGATCGGAATCTGGAGTGCCCCGGACGAGTTCCAGTCTGTCTGTGTTCTCCGGGACTCATTAAACAAAGCCTGGGCCCCAGGGAACCGGGGTCGGACCTAGGTCCGAGTGTATACCCGTTCCTAGCTGTTTCGGTCCGCCCCTCCGCGCAAGATACGCTGGCGCAATCTCATAGCAACGAAGAGAGTTTTACTCGAACGAAGGAGCCAGCGCTGAAGGAGGAGTTTCTCGCAGCTGAAGCAACTAAAAACAAAACGGAATCAAAGCTGAACAGGTGCTGAGGGAAATGAGAGCCCTATTGGCTTTCATGGCCCAAGTAGCAGAAAAGCAGAAATGTGTCAACACGGATATCAAGTCTGGTATCCAAACGTTGATTAAATGCATAGTGGAACTACAAGAGGAGCGAAATTAGGCAAAGTCTGCACAAGCTGGCGTATCGTCGAGAAACGCACAACCAATCATCTTGAGCCTGTCGGGGAAGCAAGCTCATAGAACCTCAAGTATTCCGATGCGTACTAGTAGCAAGAGTCCAGCGAAAAACCAATGTGCAAATCCAATGAGCAAGAGGTCCTAGTGGGCTTTGCAGGAAGTCACCACCTGTACATACGTTTCAACATCAAAGGAAAGCTGGTAGCCAGAATACAGCAACGCAATCCCAAACGGTGGAATGCCGCTAAAATGGACGTTGAAAAACTGCAATGGAAGCTAAACCAGGTAATACGACGTGTTAGCAGGTCGATAAACGACAGCGGACTAGATCTGGCTACGGATAAAACGGACCTGGTGATAGTAACGAGGAAGTACATTCCCATGCACATAGCAATTAGGGTTGAACCGGCACACAGTAGGAAGAAAAATCAACTTTTTTCGGAAACTCTGCCTACTACTTTTTTAATATTTGCAAAATAACCTTATGAAATTAGCTGGAATCCAGATTTTTTTAGTAGTAATTTCAGCACTCTACTCACCCACTAATTTTCGAATTATTTTATAATTTCAGGGTCGAAACAATAGTATAATGTTTTTTAGAGTTGATGAAAGATGTATAAAGTAAAATCGGAACGACTGGGCCCACCCCAAACCCAAAATGTCCTAAAATGACCAAAAATGGCTCAAAATATACATTTTCGCACTTTCTATTTGGCGATTGACTTAAGAAATGTATAATCAATAAAAAATAATTATTTACATTATTTGACTCAAGTATCTACTATTATTATTCTGAGAAATTTAATCACGACACTCTGCACTTCTGGTTTGAAGTTTCTCTAGGCTTCTAATTTGCAGCTGTTACATATATAATAATATTTTGCAGCTATAAGAGAAGAGCTGAGTAAAATCTCGAACAATTAGATCTTTCCTTGACTGAAAATGATCCAAAATGATAACAAATGTTGTGAAATAACCCAAAGTGCAAATTAGTCCGTATTATGGTGTACTTTATTTGTCAACTGAGTGACTTAATGAACAATCAATTAATTCTACTTATTATCGTGTAATCATATAACAATCATTTGCATTAAGAATATAAAATTGAGTTTTTTGTATTAACATTATAAAATAATAATACACAAAACTTAAAATTATTGTTTTTTCTTTAGTAAAATAAACTTTTTGAAATATTATTTTGTGCATGTTCCAATAAAATAATAATACAATTTAATAATTTAATAATAATAATAATGATTAATAAAGCCTAATAATAATTAATAAATAAATAAAAACCAATAATAAACATTTCGGGTCTGGGGTGGGCCCAATCGTTGGGATTTTACTTTATGCATCTTTCATCAATGCTAAGAATCATTATATTATTGTTTCGACCCTGAAATTATAAAATAATTACAAAATTAGTCCGTGTGTAGAGTGCTGAAAACTGTACTAAAACAATTCTGGATTTCAGATAATTTTATATAGTTAATTTGCTCTTACATTACAATTCATTAAAAAGATTTTCAGCTAAGAACGATTAAGATCGGTTGAAAATTAAAGGGTAGGCAGAATTTCCAAAAAAGTTAATTTTTTTCCTACTGCGCTGCAGAGATAACACCCAAACCAGCTATTAGGCACCTAGGACTTAAGAAGTACCTAGAAGAAGAACCTGTAGCTTGGAAGCTTTCAAACTGAAAGGCGCTCTCCGAATTGCGTGCTCCTGTCGAACGGTATCAGAACCAACGATCCTAGTGATGGCGGGGACGATACCGATCGATCTACAAGTCCTAGAGAATAATAAAGTGTTCCTAAGGAGATCATCGATCACGAAGACCCGTGATTGACGAAACGGAGAAACCAATTATTATATGACGCGATTTCTCTCAGAACATGGGTACTTTTGCTCCTACCTTCACAAGAGAATAAAAGTAAGCAGTGGGACAAGGTAGCTACCTCGCAAGAAAAAGGAAGAAGGAAAACTGCATGACTGATTAAATCATCTAAGCCCAAAGCTGCTGAATGCTGACGAGCCCGATGCAGCACGCTAATTCCGTTGATAAGGACAATGCATGCAGTTAGGGGGAGAAAGGATTGACAAGCGATATTAAATCATGCCGAAACAGTCTCGACAGCAACAAACCAGCAGGAGGCAGAGTCAGGCAAACTAACAACCCGCTGAGATAATTTTGTATAATGTATAATGTATAGTATATGTCAGGTCATTATAGCGATGCTACTAAGATCCCTATAATACCGAGAAGTGCGGACCGTTCTCGGTGTTTTTGAACATTTTTCATCGTGCCCTCGTAAAAAGGTGAAAAAAAGGTAACGGATAGGGGAATTCTCACTAGAAACAAAAGGTAGGAGTGAAATAAAATAGGCCCCGCGGACCAAAAACGCTTATAGCGTATTCGGTTATCGTGCACTGGCATACTCCAAGAGCAGTCCGGTCGCTCCATCTTACTTTTTCATACTTCTTTCTTCTCACTCCGAACTGCTTCGTTGCAGGGCGGATTGTACCAGTGCAGTATAACTGACTTCGCTCTTAGACACCCAAGTCAGGGCGTGAACAGCCGTGTCGAGGACTGAGTGGCACCAGGGAGTGGTGTCTCAAACCGTTTTTCTAGGACACTAGTTCATCTCCTAGAGTATACAAGGCCTAATCCACACATTCCGGGCTCGACAGGTTCTCAAGGACTTTAATTTAAGATACAGCCCGACACCCTTGATGTCCAAATCAAGAGTATAACGCATACAAGGAGCGGCTACGTCCTCATGGAGGTGCCAAGTGAAGAGGGACACAGAGCTGGGCAGTTTGACGCAAGACATACTGCTATCTCTACGCGAGAGAAAGACTAGCGTTTTTAGTGGATTGTTAATAGCGTGATTATAGTGATCAAATTAAGATCTTTTCCTATATTTATATATACTAAGATCGCTGTAGTGATCCAATCCATATCCCCACACTACCGAGAATTACGGACCCTTGTTGGTATGTTGTTAGAACATTTTTCACCAGCCCTCGTAAAAAAATGATCATGATCACCGTGGTGAGCAATAGAGATGTCACATACGTCAGCTGATACCTTACCCCAAATGAGTTTGTTATGTAGGTGTAGCGTAAAGGTCTCTGGACTGCAGAAGCCTTGCTAAAAAGGAGGTGACGGTGAATCCTAATCGAAGACGCCACGGGATGAAGATATTGTTGAGCCTCCCCACTAAAGATCGCAAGGTACTCAATAATTATAGGTATATAAAAAAATCAAGTGACAAAATCAACTTATCTTAAATTACGAAATTTACGAAACGAAGTCATGGAGTGCCGAATTTACTCGAGGTGTCGAATTTCTATTTGATTCCTAAAATTTTAGAACATTTTACTGGGTCATTGTGATGGTGTCGAACTGCAACATCACAAGAGTCTGCAAACTTACCCTGGCATTAAACTGGAAACACCTTAGAAATGATAAAAAGTGAGATACAAGTTGTCCCAAAAATAACAATACCTTCTTTTCATCCAATATTCTCATCTCATGTTCTTTCATACTTTATTTATTTTGTCTCCTGAACTTATTCCTATGATATTCTTTTGTTTTTTCTAGCTCCTCAGACAGTTTCTCGCTAAACAAGGTTTTGGTATGGAAACTGTTCCTGATCCGTCATTTTTCTTTTTATAGTCTGATTTTCTGTTTGCGTTACGAAGGAGACCTTCGATCTCTCTGCACGCTTTACTCGTCCCTTCAGTTACATATTTTGAACATTGTCTTTGCGGTCTTCAAAAACTGCGGACTTTTCAACTTCAGATGAAAAAGCAACTAAATACGACAAGAGAAGAAATTCAGGTGACAAAACAAATGAAAGCACAAGTAACGTGTTCAGCTCGAAACAATCATGAATCTCGAACCCAAAACAGTATTCTTCAATGAAAACCTTTACCTATACTGTAAGGAATCAGTCAAAAACGCGACAAAAAAACAAAAGAGTAATTGTGTCGGGAAATCAAATCTAAAAAAAGAAAAAACAAGAGAAAATCTGAGAATGAACTTGAAATAATAAAACGAATGGCTAAAACTTCTCTAATCCCAACTGATATTCCTGTACTGAAACCTTACCTTGTACGATGAGGAATTGCTTTTTTAGCTGCGGGAACGCGAGATGTTTGACGAGGCAAGCGAAAGTGAGAAAAGCCCGCAGCATGACAAGATCGGAAAGACAATGCCCAAAATATGTAACGGAAGGTGCGAGCGGAGCGAGCAGTGAGAACGAAGGTCGCCTCAGCAAATCATCACGTCATTCCATGCCGAGGCAAGCGCTCATTGGCAAGCAAGTTCTAATACCAAAATCTTATTCAGTGAGGAACTGTCTGAGGAGCTAGAAAAAACAAGAGATTATCATAGAAAAAAGATAAGGAAAACAATAGATGAAATGTAAAAGAACATGAGATGAGAATATTGAATGAATAGAAGGTACCAACATTTTTGGGATAATTTGTATCAGATTTTCAACCATTTCCGAAGTGTTTCCAGTCTAATGCCAGCGTAAGTATTCAGACTTCTCATTACACATCAGCGGAGGAGTATTTCACTTGGTACACAAGAGATTTTTATTTTTTTTAAACCATGGGCTGTCACTCCGATTGATCTCAAACTTTCACATATTTTTCCACATAATTCAAATTGTAGTAGTCTTGTTGGAAGAAATTAACATACTTCATACAATTAAGACATCATGATGATGTAGATCCTTTATTAAAAATTCAATACTTCGAGATTCAAACCGCTCTCCACATCACGAAACAATAGTTGCATTTGGTCAACTTATTGTAATGATAAAATTATTAATGAACAAATCCTCCCAATTAAACCTCCCCGATTAAAAATCTGTAAAAAAATATCGAAGTGTTGAATTTTTAATAAAGGATCTACAACATCATGAGATCCTTATTGTCTGAAGTATGTACATTTCTTTCAAAAATACTACTACCATTTATCATTATCTAAGACGAAAAAATATCCGCATCAACATCTGATCAACAACATCGATTGGAATTAAGTACAGTATACTGTTTTTTGACGTAATATAGGAATCAAAGGGAATCAAAACACATCACTCAGATTCTTTTATTGAAGTTAAGAATTTTATTAATTTAAACGAAAAAATTAAACAATTTAAAACCAAAGAATTATTCTTTGTGAATTTTTAAAGTCATGGCTTAATGCCAAAATATATTAGCAATGCTACTAATAATGTAAATACTTTACAGTTTTGTAGTTTCTCTGCTAAGAATCATATTAACTGTATGTTAGATTCTTTAGAACGTCAGTTATTGAATGACGACTTTAAAAATTTAAATTGTCATTTAGAATTTTTTCAAATATTCTTAATAATGTTAGGATCAAGTTAATAAATGTTTTACCCTCTAACATTGATATTAATATTTAAAAAAATCAATATAATAACCCTAGCAAACCGAGTGAAAAGAAAGGATGTTCTATAGCGTACCCCTATAGTATTCACATATTATCCCTTCCGTATCATGCAAGAAAAGCTAAGAAACAGCAAATGCGCATTTAACTGGCTTTAATTCGGATTCTACGTTCAATTTGCGATTAGAATCGCACGAAGTAATTGCAATAGTTTTTTTCAGCGTTAAAGACGTTAAAAATTATAATACCTATCATTTATGTGGACAAAATGCGGCTTTAATCACATCTTCTTTTAGCAGCAGTCAGTAGGCGTTTTCCGTCGGTAACTAAGAATTTTGGCTGGGCACTAGCGCGATACCGTGGAAACCTGAGAAAACAAGTTTGCAACGCTACTGGCAACATGCTACTGAAGCGATTATGCATGCGCTTGAAGTCATCTTCAGCAGAAGTTATTGGCATTTTATTTAAATTTTTAACGCATAAAAAATACTATTACAATTACTCCATAATATTCTAATGGAAAAGTTAATGCAGAATCCGAATAGCAACAAGTTAAATGCCCATCTTGCTGTGTTTTGAGTTTTTGTTGTATGATACGGAAGGGATGCTATGTGGATACTATAAGGATACGCTGTAGAGTATCCTTTGCAGCCACTCGGTTCGCTAGGAAATGTTTCAAAAAATTTACAACTAAACAGACATTATAATAAGAAATTTGAAACTTTAGTTCACAATAGTAGTTTTGTCGTCCTAAGGTTAGGTGAAAAATTTAGTTCATAGTTTATCATGAGTAAACGTAATTTTATGTTCGATATTGTTAAAGATTTTGAATCTAACATTGGATTGATTGAAAATTCAGAGGATAGAGATATGGTTAGGCATATAATCCTAAATTCTTTGCAACATTTTTTGAAGAGTAATAAGATTTCACAGATCGATAGAATGTTTGCTAAGAATATTAGAAACCCAAAATTGTTGATTGAATCCACGAAACTATTACTCAACCCATGGAGATAAAGGTAACGTAAATTTTGTTCTTAATATGTATTCGTATATTAATAATATGAACATTTTACTAAATGATATCTCATTATATGAAGAGTCAGATATTAATCCTGAAATTGAATTAAAAAGAAAAACTTTTAAATTTTTTATTATTTTTAATTATTATTTTTTATTAGACTCGTGGAGAACTCATAGTTATATGGGACATAAAAAAGACCGTAAGGATATTTTGGTTCACGAGAGTAGTAAGGGTACCACTCTGGATGGACACCCCTACTCCTGATACATCCCTGTTCTATTGCCTTCCCTCACGGGACCTAATTGATTGTAGACAGTGATACGAGAAGTCCATTACCCTCCCCCCAACACTACCGCCCCCTCATAAGAATCCCAGCACTATATCCGCAAAAAAGTAATTTTCTGTATTATGATGACGTTGCACATTTTTATATGTAATGCTATAAGATCTTCATATTTATCTCTTTTATTACCTGTAATTTATGACTATTCTACATCATTAATTGAGTAACTTATAACAAATAATAAATGATAAATATTTTATGATAATAAAAATAAATATCAACAACGATTCTGCAAAATTTATTATGCATTGTCAAGACAGTTAAAAACAATTTATTTATTGTGGTTGTCAAAAGTTTTATACTATTGATTTCTTAATTTACAATAACAAATTTTTTAAAATTGTTATAAAACGGAACATTCATTTTATAATATACTGGAATGCTTAAAATAAAAAATACCGCTTTTAAATATTTTAGTTTTATTTGGTCAATGAGTGAGGTAATCTGTTCGTATCGATAGGCTGATTGTATTATTTACTTCCGTGAAAAAAACAATTATATATAAGCTTTCGACACGGTAGATAGAGGCAAACTTTGGGAAGTCCTTAAAGAGTACGGTGTAAATATAAGACGTTAGACAAGGATGCGTTATGTCTTCATGGCTATTTATATTATTTATGGACAAGTGTTTAAGAATAGCTCTTTTAGACGAAGAAGGTGTGGATCTCGGAACATTAAGGGTACGTGGGTTAACGTTCGCAGATGATAAGGTTGTCATGGCAGAATCAATCAAAGATTTGCAAAGAATTTTGAGTGAATTGAATGCAAGCATGAAGCGCATGGTCCTCAAAACTAACGTAAATAAAACAAAAACTATGGTGTTTGAAGGCTAGAGTGAGAAAACTATTTGCAACATTGTATTGAATGGTGAGAGAACTGAACAAGTTGATAAATTCCTATACCTTGGTAGCTTATTTACTAGGGACGGGAAGATAGATGAGGAGTTAAACAGATGCATAAACGAAGGTAAGAAGGTTATTGGTAGAGCGACCGACATGAGATTCCTGCACATAATATGCGGGAAAATTCTGATGGACGAAGTAAGTAACGAGATAATCCTTGAGGAATGTGCCATGGAAGAAAAGCTAGTTGACACATGGGAAAGAAATCGGTTAAGATGCTTCGGGCATGTTGAGAGAATAAAGAATGAACGACTAACGAAACAAATGTATCAAGGTAAAGTAAATTGCAGCGAGCCCAGAGGCAGACCGCGGAAAGAATGGTTAGAATATGTGAATGAGACCCTAGTTAGAAGAGACATAAAAAGCCATGAAAACGCGAGAGCCTGCATGAAAAAATGCATGGACGTTAAAGAAGATAGAGAAGTATGCCAGGACAGAAAAGTATGGCGGAAA
>JAAAKG020015925.1:0-20643 GCA_010014905.2 Druon quercuslanigerum
TTCGGCAAAATGCATGTTTTTATAATAAAAATACTACATGATTTAATTTACTTGAATTTCATATTTTCAAAAGTAAAAAAACACAAAATTAGGTCAAAAAATTACTCACTTTTGGGCTGCCATTGTTGAGCCAGGGTACGATGTTATCAATGAACAATCCGATATCCTGGCACTCGATACTCTTGAGTGGATTGCCCAAATAATTAAAAAGGAGAGTTCCCACATGTAGTTTCTTTTTGATATCAGTTTCTGACAGGAGTGGCAGGAAGCCATCCATGTCCCTCGGATTCACGGCCATCCTGGATTTCCTCGTTCACCAGGTTCCCCAGGTTCTCGAAAAAATCAATTTTTTCACTTGAGGCACATTCTTCACAACAATTCCAACTTGAAAATCCTCGTTTGCGACCTCTGACCCCTGCCCAATTTTCGCAATTTCCCTTCAAAAACACAGCTGCGCTCCAACCTTCACAAAACCTTCGCTCCAAAATCACTTTCACGAAAAAAATGATAATAGTTCAAAACACCCACGACACATCGTTTTCTTGTCGAATTTTCTCCTGAATAAAAACGATAAAACGTCAGAACTTCATCGCTGAACTGTCACTTTGGAAATGCAGCAGGGTCAACAAAATTAACACTTCTAGTCCACTTTTTCCTCGAAATCGCCGAAAAAGATGGCTGCACTTCAATGGACGAAGTGGGAATAAATAAGAGGAGGTTAATTTATTGTTTTTGTGAGAGAATTTTTTACTCAGTTGATCACTGGTAGAGCACATTCACATTTTTTGGAAAAGGGTTTTGATGGTTTAAGGGGTTTTTGGCGGGAGGGGTTTTTGCGTCACGATTTTGAGCCGATACACCGGAGCTTTTTTCGTCAATTGGGCCAACAAGGCCGAAACACTTCCGACAATTGGATATAAAATCGGATAATTTAGACTTTTCTTTTCAAGAAAAATACTTTTTTGAGAGGTTAAAATGTCAAAAATCAAGGCAATAAATTCTTTTTAAGGTTTTAGTGGGACTCGTGAGAAGTGCCATAACGAAAACTTTGACCACGAAATGAAGCAAGAAAAGGCACACAAACACACCACAGAAATCAGAAAACTGATTGACGAAAAGGAAGATGTTGATTGGTTGAGGAATTCAGCGCGGGGATTAGTCGAGAAATATGGCGCGAAAGAGAAGTTGAATTTGAATATTTTAATTCGGAAAGAATATTTTTGGGATTTTATTGGCAGGATTCATGAAGGTTAATGAACTATTATATGAATTTAAATAAAGGTGAGCAAGGTGTAAATATTTCCCACAAATTGATTGAAAATGGATATTTGATGAATACAGAAGAATACAAAAAATAAATAAATAAAATGAACGAGTGCACTTATTTAATTAAAATTAAATAATTAAAATAATAAAAAGATGATTATATAATTAATTAAATTAAGTCAATGGTTAACAAATTCGTTAAAAATCTGTTGGTATTAATGAATTAATTTTTTTTATTTAATTATTTATTTAGTTCTAGCAATACTCACAAAATTTTAGTTGAATTACGAAAATTCAAATAGAACTTCCGTACGTTTAAGTTAATTCTTAATGAAACAGAATTATAGTTAATTCAAGTAAAATTCAAATAAATTTATATTCAGTTTTAGTTAAATAACATCCAATTTTTCAAAAACTAAGCTAAAAATTGAATCCTAAAAAATCACGTAAAGTTAAGAGAATCAAAATTTAGAGTTAATTTAAATAAATACCTAGCAATTTAAACAGAATTTTAGCCTTTCAAATAAAACTTAGATTTTTATATAATAGTACAAAAAATATTGGAAAGTAAAATCACATACAAAATTTATTGATGCTTTTTACATAAAAAATAATATCTAATTGAGTACATAGTAAATCCAAGGCAATAGTTTACTATAGTGTGCAATCAATTTACTTCTCGCCTCTTCCTCTAATACATTTTTAATTGAATTTGCAACATTTTTGTCCTTTTGATCTTCTAACACATTTTGTTGTTCTGTGCCATTAAAAGAATTTTCTATTTTGAAAACATCAGAAATTTCTGCATCATCATTTTGGTCTTTTTCCATATCGTAAAACTGAAATAAATTAATTTTTTAATAAATAAATAATATTTTTGTATAATGATTTGAAACCAAATCAATCCTTTCTTCGACCGAAAATATTTATGAATGTTAAATTATAGATTCTTCCTCATGTCTTACGGTCCACATAAATTGAAAAATAAAACTGAGCCAAAAAATATGTTTTCGAACTCAAAATTTATTTGATTAAAAACTCATTTTTCATTCCTTAACGTTTCGGTAAAATGCGTACCTTTTTCAAAAGGTCATTGGAAATTTTTCCAGTCAAAAATCTTGTTTCATAATTCAAAATTTAAAACAATAAATATGGTTATAATGAAGTCTCAGCAAATTAATGAGACTTTAATCAATTAAGAACTACATTTATTAAAATAAAAATAAAACTTTATTGTACGGTAGAAAGTTGGTTTTTGGCTCAATTTTATTTTAATTTATGTGGAACATAGAACATAAGGAAGAATCTATGATTTAACATTCATAAATAATATTTTAAATAATGATTAAAAAAAGAAAATATCTAATAAAATAGTTTTTGTATACAATTTTTCTAAAATTCGAATTAAATTATTACATTAAACGCAAATACCTTATCGTCTTCTTCATTAACAAACGCCTCGTCATAAAAAATTTCAATCCCATCATTCCTCCAGTAATCTGCAACTTCTCCATACAATCCAGGACTCTCATCTTTTCCAAAAATCCTTTTTTTAATTTTTCTCGTATTCTTATTGTCATTATTATTATCATTATAATTATCCCTTTCAACATAAAAACCATACCATCCATTTTTATTTTTACTTTCATTTTTAATTTTCACATCAACCTCCTTTTGATTCAGAAAATCCCGATTTTCTATTTTCCAAATATCGCTGTTTTCAAAATCAGCGCTGCCTTCCTCAAAGTCCACATTTTTATCCATGGATTCAATTCTTATTCCCTGATCAATATGATCATGAAGATCAGGATCACCAGTTCTCAAAATTAAATAATCATGTTTAATCAAAGAATTTTCATAAATATCCAAATGAGGGGCACGCAGGATTATTCGAATCGGTACGTCTTTTGGATTTTCTGCACTTTCATTAGACCCATTTTCAAACTTCTGATCCAGGTTTATTTTATTTTTATCAATTTCTGTAGAAATCGAGCGAACGTTTGGAAATTTTGAAAGCAAGTGTTCCAAATCTTCAGAACTATTTTTTAGGTCCAGGTTTGGTTTCAAATTTTCTGTTACATGCCTTGTTTGCTGGAAAATAAATTTTTTTGTTCAAAATAATATTATTAGAAGTAAAAAATTTACTGATATTTTGGTTACTATATAACTTAAGAGATTGAAATAATACCTCGGAATTTTCATCGTTTCCTAGATAATTTAAATCATAATTTTCGGGAATTTCTGTTTTTATTTCTTCTGTTGTTTTTTCTTCTATTTCTGATGAAAAAATCGTTGTTTCCACTTTTTTTGTTTTTTGTGTTGTTATTTCTTGATATTCTAATTGTGTTGTTGTTGCGTCATCAGCTCTTTTCATTTCTTTTATAATTGGTGGGATTGCTGTTACTGCTTCTGTTTTTAATTCTTCTGTCGTTGCTTCTTCTATTTTTGATGGTACAGTCATTGTCCTACTTTTGTCTGTTTGTTCTGTTGTTATTGCTTGATTTTCTAATAGTATTGTTGTTGTATCGTCAGCTCTTTTCATTTCTTCAGTTGTGTCTTCTTCTATTATTGATGGGATTGCTGTTACTGCTTCTGTTGTTATTTCTTCTATTGTTGATGGTATAGTCATTGTATCATCTCTTTGTGTTTGTTCTGTTGGTATTGCTTGATTTTCTAATCGTATTGTTGTTGCAACATCAGCTCTTTTCATTTCTTCAGTTGTTTCTTCTTCTATGTTTGATGGGATTAGTGTTATTGCTTCTCTTTTTAAATCTTCTGTTGTAGTTCCTTCTATTTCTGATGGTGTATTTATTGTCCCATCTATTCGCGTTTGTTCTGTTGTTATTTCTTGATTTGTTAATTGTGTTGTTGTTGCATCATCCGCTTTTTTCATTTCTTCAGTTGTGTCTTCTTCTATTATTGATGGGATTGTTGTTACTGCTTCTGTTGTTATTTCTTCTATTGTTGATGGTATAGTCATTGTATCATCTCTTTGTGTTTGTTCTGTTGGTATTGCTTGATTTTCTAATCGTATTGTTGTTGCAACATCAGCTCTATTCATTTCTTCAGTTATTTCTTCTTCTATGTTTGATGGGATTAGTGTTATTGATTCTCTTTTTAAATCTTCTGTTGTAGTTTCTTCTATTTTTGATGGTGTATTCATTGTCCCATCTCTTCGCGTTTCTTCTGTTGTTATTTCTTGATTTTCTAATTGTGTTGTTGTTGCATCATCGGCTCTTTTCATTTCTTCAGTTGTTTCTTCTTCTATGATTGGTGGGATTGTGTTTACTGCGTCTATTTTTAATTCTTCTGTCGTTGTTTCTTCTATTTTTGATGGTATAGTCATTGTACCATAATTTTGTGTTTGTTCCGTTAAAATTGTTTGATTTTCTAATAGTGTTGTTGTTTCATGATTAGCTCTTTTTATTTCTTCTATTGTTTTGTCTTCTATCTCTAATGGTATTGTTCCTGTGTCTGTTTTTATTGGTTCTGTTGTTGTTTCTTCAGCTGACATGATTATTGTTACATCCCTTTGTGCTTGTTCTATTGTCATTTCTTGATTTTTTATTCGTGCTGTTGTACCATTAGCTCTTTCTATGTTTTCTGTTATTTCTTCTTGTACGTCTGATGGCATTGTAGCATCTGTTTTTATTTGTTCTTTTGTTGTTTCCTCTATTTCGTACAGTACTAATTCTGTTTCATATGTTTCTATTTGTTCTGTTGTTCCGTCTAGGTTTTCTAATTGTATTGTTGCTGTACTAACTGGTGTTTTAATATCTTCTGTTCTTTCTTCTTTACTCTCTAATACTATTGTTATTCCATTTGTAGTTTTTCCTTCTGTAGATGGTGTCTCTATTTCTAATAGTGTTGTTTCACCTTCTGATATTTCTAATTCTTCTGTTGTTATCTCTTCTTTTTTCACTTCCTTTGGTTCAACTTCCTTTATTATGTCTTCCGAAAATTTTGTACATGGTCCACAAGCTTCGTCCTTGTAAGTTGAAAGGATCGCTGCTTTCACATAAGGAAAATGTAAGATGCTCCATGGAACTATGACCTGATATGTCAGTTTTCCACAACTGTAAAAGACAATTTTTAAATAATGAAACAAAGAATTATAGTAATAGACAAATAATTCTAAAAATGTGATTAAGCTATAAGAAACAATATTATTATAAAAAGATAAAGCGTGAAAAGAAACTTGAACACTGACCCGTCGACAACCAAAATCTGGTTTCGGGAGACATGAAGTTTTTTCCAAATTTGAAGCTGAGAATTATCCTCTATAAAGTAAAACTCAGGACCCAAAGTTTTATTTAAAGATTCTAAAGAAGTTTCAATTGGTGGAAAACCTTCAGCTTCAATTGGTGCAATTGCTTTCCAGGTGTCTTCTTCAATTTCGATTTCTCCTTGCTCGATAATTGTGGATGGTGTTGAAATAATGACGAAAAAATTAATGTCCACCATGCCAGATCTTTCAAAGCGACCTTTCAACTCCTTCAACCTCAAATTTTAAGGTTTTCCTTTATTATTGAAGAATAATGATAAATTAAATATGCAATAATTGAAAACATAAATAATATTGAATATTGTAAATAACACTCATTCATTTCTTGCAATCTATTTTTTTGAGTAATCTGAATTGAATTGTCGAATAATTCAATGAATTAGGACAATTATTTAATAGAATTAGCAATTTAAACTGAATACTGGCAAAATGAAATTAAATTCTGATAAATTTAAATTCAATTACAGCAATTAAACTCAATTTTTGAAATTTGAACTGGTTTTTAGTTAATTTAAATAGAACTTAAACAATGCATAATCATTTTAACAGTTCGACATCAATCATTACGAAATTCTAAATATTCAAATAGAATTCCTCAAATTTAAAATTCCATAAATTAAAATTAAAATTTATTCATCTCAAACTCAATTCTAAACATTCAAATGGAAGTCTGTCAATTCAAATTAAATTCTAGCAATTTAAATTGAGCTCTACTACTTCAAACAAAATTTGTGAATATCAACAATTGAATGAAACTGAAATTAAAATGTTTAGATACTCATTTTTAGTTTACTCAAACTAAAGAAAAAATACATTCTTAGCAATTAAAATTGATTTGAAAAAATTCAACTGCAATTTAAGAAATTCAGGTAGAATTCTATTTAATTCAAATTTAATTCCAGACAACATAATTGAATCTAAATGAGTTGAAAAATATAAATTTTAATTCTAGTAAACTCAAATTGTATTTTAGATATTTAAACTGGATTCTAATGAATTTAAACTAACTTAATTGCTCTATCTAGTCTGTAAAGACGTTAAAAAATCTGTTATTCTCAGATGATAATACAAACTCCTTGAAAAATTTGACTTGTAACTTCTCGTATGATAATGCGTGTATTTCGGAAAAAGGATTCTCTCGATATCTTTAGTAGCTTACTGGGAAAGCACCCGACCGGCAATCGGAAGTTCTGTGTTCGTTTCCCAGCGTAGCGAAAGGAGATCTTCTTTCAGAAAAAAATTAATAGATGCATAAAATGCATAAAAATATGCATTTTGATAATAAACAACCATACGTTTCATAAATTACATTTTTATTCAAATAATTAGAAAAAACTTACATGGCTGCCTGACGATGACTATATTGCCAAGTTGCATCAAAAAATGCCAATACATTTACAGTCCCCAACTTTCTCTCCCCAAAATCTACAATTCCACATTGTTCCAAATATCCTCCATCTCCCTGTCGTTTGTTCAATTTACTAAAAATACTGCGGAGCTTTGGAAAGGGTAGAAAAAGATCTTCACGAATTTCCGATAACGTTGGCGAAATGAAGACCAGAATTGCTACGAGGAAGAAATTCATTGCCACTGTGGATCAAAAATATTAAAATAGAGTAAAATCAAATTTTTTGCAAACAATCCTTATGACCTAACAAGCATTTGACTTAAAACGATTTAATTTTTCAGGTTTCTAACTTCAAATTGAAGAATATCCAAGGAAAATTTATTTATATTCAAAAGCTTTAAAAACTGAATAATTTTGAAGAGTTCTTGGAAGTGAAAATGTTTTCACATTAAGTATTCAAAACTACACATTTTTAAATATGAATATAATATAACTTAAATATTTCAAACTCAAAACTTAAAAAAAAATTGAACTAAAAAATGCCCCTTTTTCATCCTAAGCCAAATGTTTAAAATCAAAAGTTCTAATTCCGGAAATAACCCTAAAGTGTCTTGCTTGACAAGACAAGTTTGCTCGCGAGCTTGGGCGCGCAACTGTGGGTTCTCGCGCTGCGCGCTCGATAACATATTTGTCTCGCGCTTCGCGCCAATTATAGTATTGATCTCGCGCTACACGCTTGGCCTTTCTATGTACCCGAAATTTATGCGCAAGTCTTTTTAAATGTAAGGTCCAAGCATCGACAACTGTCATTTGGTGATTGTGAATTCTCTTTAGTTAAAGCTTTTTCGGCTTTAACGAACACATTCTCATCACGTATCTCGTGCTACGCACTCGATTTCGTCGAAAATGTGAACTTTTCTAGATTATGTTTAACTCTATCAGTATATGTTCAACTATATCAGTACAAATTTCCTTTTTAATAGGTAATTTAATATTTGTTTCTCTATTTGCATTAAATTATATTCTTAGACATCCTGAAAAATGTATATCATTTCAAAAAACTTATATTATTATCATTCATTATATGCATCAGTATTAAAAAATGGGCATTATATTCAAATAAAAATTATTATTAAACATTTTACTGCAACTTGTGTCGTTTTGCCATAAATATAAAATCAACATTTTGTTAAAAAATGTTTAATCTTATATTTTACAATTGAAAGAAAGTCTAATCGTCCTATCTAAAAATGATTAATAAAAAATTTATAGATCTTTTTGGGGTGGACAACTTTTGTCTGTTCATTTTAGTTTGTTCCTTGTGTCGTTTTTTGAATAATTTAATTTTTTTAATTTTGATTGTTATTTTTTACGATTATAAAAAAAACTGCGTGCTCTATCAAAAATTATTCATGACAAATTTGAATGACTTTTCGCTATTTTTTGCAAGAGCAAAGTTTGTCTATTTATTTTGTTCATAGCTTGGGCCGTTTTTCCAAAATTTTATTTTTTATTTTTAATGTTGATTTTTACGACTAAAAAAAAGCAATGCATCCTATCGAAAATTGGCTAATGACAAATTTGTAGATTTTTTCGGGGCGCGCAATTTTAGTAATTCATTTTTTTCGTATCTTACACAGATTGGCCGTAAAATGGAATTTTCGAGTTGTTGTTATTTTTTGTATGAACAAAATTTGATTGTTCAACTTTTCGACAAAATTCAGAAATGTTTCATGATATCTTGTCGAGCTTTAAAAAATATACGTTTTTCTCTTCTTGACTTTCTTTCATATCATGCGTTGTTTGGCTCAAAATGTTCATTTTGGTTTATTTTTTTGGATTTTTAAAATGCTATAACTCTGATAATTTTCACTTTATCGAAAAAAAGTCATAATGATAAATTGTTCGAGTTTCCAAGAACTGTAAATATCCGTACAAAGATTTTTTAAATTTGTAAAAAAATAGTCTCAAATATTTTGAAAATTTACTCACTTTTTGAATTTTCATCCAAAACAGGTGGATTATTAACTTGTTTTTTATTTTTAGGCCTTAAACAAGTGTGTCAAAGCAGAATTCAATATGACTAATTTTTTGGAAGTTATCGTGCCTACAGTATACAGACTACAGACTACAAACAGACAAGACAGACACCTTCGTGAAAATCATTTTTTCTGACTCAGGAGGTCTCAAAACGTGGAGATTTTTTGAAAACCAACAAAGTGAAATTTTACATAAAACCAATACCTTCTCATTAGGATGAGGATGTAAAAATTAAAGATAAAGAATGTCCCTCTTCCGATTCAGAAAAAAAGAAAAAAATATCCCCCTTTTTATCTTGAGAAAAGTGTGAAAATTACACATTTTTTCTGCTTCGAACTCAATAAAAATGATAAAAATACGAATTGACCCCATTCAAATTTAGAAATAATTTGAAAATGAAGCATCCCTATTCCAATATTCAGAAACAATTTAAATACCAAAAGTTTCTCCCATGATGAGAATGCAATAATTTTTTAATTGTAAATAAATTTTTTTTCCAATATTCCATCATATTTTATTTATTAAATCAGTTTGAATAATTTTAAACATTCTTTAAACCCAAAATATTAAAAAAATTTGTTATGGATTTTTTAATTGTTTATTTTTTTAATATTAGGAAATAAATATTTATTTTAACAGTATCATATGTTAGTTTGACCTCGTCTAATAAAATTCTGTTTCCACTTGAAGTTGGTTCGATTTAGTGGAAATTCTTTCGCTTGAATTGGAATAGCATATTCCAATCATGTTAGATATCATTATATTAGATATATATTTTATAATTAATATTTATTATATTATATATAGATATATGCCAGGGAGTCCCCAACATCCGATTCAGTTTCTTTACAAGCCGAGAAGAAAGCCTTTGAACAGGCTACCGCACGCGACCTTGGATTGCGGATAGAGGGTCCCTGTACCGAAGGTTATTGCTGAATGTGGTTACAAACTAAATAAGCAGTCGCGGACAATAGTCCAGGGATGGTCCCGAAGGGATACCCCAAAGACACGGCCTAAGTAACCCTGCTGATGACTGCATGTTACAAGGGGAACAACAATGATAGCAACAAACCCAGTTGTAAATTCGGTTCCAAACAATCGAACTTGCAGGGTTCCAGACAATGGGCCAGACAACAATGCCGACTATGCTGGAGTTGGGGGAGCTCTTTAAGATTGAGAGAAGATGATTAACCGGCAGAACGTTTCAATAGTTTTGAGAGTCTCCGACAGTTCGCACGCGGACTATCGATCCGTCATCAAACACATCAGAAGTCAAAGATACTGGCTATCAGGCAGAGAATCAACAGTTTTTCTCTTACCTATCCCTTCTCTTCCAAAACCTTCAACTTACTGTGTATCATCCGTTCAAACCAGAGAGGGTTATGGCATTTTTTAGAGAAGTCAACGAAGTCCAGCATCCACTGACTGAAGACGCAGAGAAGAAAAATAGCTTCAAGGAGCTGTGCAATGCCCTCATAAAATGTAAGGAAGAATGCCCACCTATCACTAACGAATAGGTGAGAAAAGTATGAAGAGGTATGAAAAACTTCCGCTGCGGGACCAGATGGTAGCAAGAGCCTATTCAGTAGTGGATGGTTGAAGAACGGACAGTGCTACTCCAGAAGAAGGGTGACTTGCCTGACCCTAAGAATCATAGGCCAATAACTTGCCTGAACACGCTATATATAAGATCTTCACAGCCATCCTAAATGATAGGATTATTCGAGCAATCTGACCTGTGTAGCGTGAGAAGTACGAACAACGCAGCTCAAGGAAAGACATATTAGGCCTGCTTATCAACAGGTGCGTCTGAAAAGACGCAAAATTCTAACAGTGCTACATGTAGACAGCCTGGATTGACTATCGAAAAGCTTTCGATTTATCCTCCAATAGACTTTATCATCTGTCTGTTGGAAGGTTTGAAGGTTCATCCACACATAATCCACACAACCCTTTGGAAAACCAGACTTATTATTTCATCTGGAAAACATGCTGTGACAAGTGACAACTAACAACGTCACATTGTACAGATACATCTTTCATGGAGATACCATGAGCCCTCTTCTCTTTTGCCTTACATTATTGCCACTATCTCTCGCACTTCGCGTTTCTCAAGGGTACGTCTGCGGCAAATCTGGATATTGAAATCATAAGATCATTCATGCATTTTACACGGATGATCTCAAGATCTATGCTAGCAATGCAGAGCAACTAAACTAAGCTCTAGGGATCGCCGGAAAGTACACCTGGAAGGTTAGAATGGAATTTTAGTTAGAAAAATGCACAAAAATTCATTTGAGACGAGGAAAAATTGCTGACATTTCTAAGGATCTTAAGAACGTCGACAGACGCGTCTTCCGAAATGTCCGCGAAGAACAAAGTATCTGCAACGATCATGTTTGCTATCTCGGTACTACTGGTAGTTCCATGGATGAAGGACGACCTCCGCCCGCGACCTTACAACTCACGCCGTCAAGGTGGTCGCGGAATGCTGAATCTAGAGTGTCTTTACAATAGGGTCATTCCGGATACAAAGAAAAATGATACAAAGCAGCGGAGAAGTCTGCTAAAACACTTGGCCCTTACTTCAATATCAGGGATGAGCAAAATTCATCAAACATTATCCATATCGAGTACTCACTCCTCAAGGCTCTAATCAAGACAGCACAAAAGAACAACTTTCGTGAACAGTTCTTTAACAAGATGATGCACGGCATCTTCCACAGATGAGAAATGTGAAAAATCAGTCGATGTCGCATGAGCTAACGTTTACCTTTCTTAAATAACCCGAATTGAAGTCGGCCATGTAGGGTTTCATCATGGCGTGTCAAGACGGTGACATTTCAACTTTAGTATACCGTCGCCTCATTTTGAGGTAAGAAATGAGGTACATCCAAAGATACACATCGTGACTGAGAGTGATTTATTACCATCTCGGTCACTTTTAAGGCATTAGCCCTGATACTGTTTCACCAAACGCTCCTTGGGAAACACAGTCAATTGTCGAAAGTTATAAGTGCCACATATACTGGAAGTTTATATCCCTAAAAAATGATTCTGTCGCGCACTCGAGTTCTGACACAGTTCTCCGCGACTTGAAGAAACGAACAATATTCATAATTGAATTAACTGCGTCAAGCAACTAGTACATTATAGCCAAGGAAAATGAAAAGAAAGAGAGGTATAAAAACCTTGAAAGGGTGCAACTGCTGTAACCAGAATATTTTGTTAAGCTAGTTGTCCTGGTGATCAGTGCTCTCGGATGTGCCAAGATTTTGATGGTACATAGTCTGAAAAGCATACCTGCGTGTCAGTGAAATTCTGAGACACTACCGGGGAAAATGCAGAAGGCGGTCGTCCTTGGGTCGCTCCGTGTTCTCAGAGTGAACGTGACTTTCGCCGGGTCGACGTGATGAAACCATCGCAGACTGCAACTACCTATCTTACATTTGTGAGACGTGGTTACAGGTGAAACATTACCCCGGTTTTGCCGGGACTTTTCCTATTTCGGAAATGGCACCTGCTCCCAATAAAATCCTTTTCACAAAATTTTAAATATATACATATATGTATTTTTATAGGTATACTCTTAGATATTATCGACATAAGAATAATTTTTATCTGAGTTTAGAATCATGTAAAATAATATGCAGTGTTGAGGAGTTTTGTTGAAAAATATTGTTTGTTTGTTAAATGTTTTGTTAAATATAAGATTAAATAAATGTCAATCTTAAATTTTTTAAATTAAACTATTCCAAATTGTAAATATTGAATATTAATGAGCTTTAAATTATCTTTTAAATTCATATATTCAAAAAAAACCGTTCAAAATCATATACTTTCGAAATCTTGAAAATTGAATAATTTGCAATTCTATATTTTTTAAATTGAAGAATTTTTAATTGTCACTCTTTAAATTACATTCATTTTTAGCATTGAAGAGATTTTAATTTTGAAATTTACAATTAAAAAATTATCAATTTTCAAGATTAGGAATTGTAAACTCTTGACTTTTGTTCCTCCGGAGAATCATAATTTAAAAATTTTTATTTACACATATTAAAATTAAATTAAAATATTAAATCTTTAAAATTGAAGAGTTTAAAATTTTTTAAATTTTCAATTAAAAAACGTGCAAGTTTTAACTCTTACAATTAAAACTTCTATAATTTTTATAATTATCGTATAAAATTTCTTTTAATTAGAAGATTTAGAATTGATAAATTAACCTTTAATATCCAAAATAATCAAAATCATCAAAAGTGAAACTCTTGATTTTTATTCCTGAAAATTAGCATCATATCCAATTTTTTATTTATGCAGCTTCAAAATTGAAGAATTTTTAGCTTTAAATTATTAGAAGTAAACAATTTTGAATTATAAATGTTCAAAATTGCAGAGACTTAAACTTTAAATCCTTAATATTGAAGAGATTTTAATTTTTTTAATTTGCAAATAAAAATTATGCAAGTTTTAACTCTTACAAATAATAATTCTATCATTTTTATGATTAGCTAAAATTCAAAAGATGGTAATTGTAATTCTGTAAAATTGTAGATCTTGCAATTCAAAAAATTTATGCATTATTCAAATTCAACAGTTTTTAATTTTAATGCTTTAAAATAGTATATCTTTGAATTGCAAATCTTTAAAATTAAAGATTTTTGAACTTTGAACATTTACAATAAAAAAATTCTGTAATTTTGATGATTTACATTTGAAATTTCTTCAGTTTGAAAGATATAAAATTTGCAACTTGCCTTTTGATTAATTTATTTATATTTATTTAGGCATCTTCAAAATTCATGAGCTTTCAATTATAAATTTTCATAATTGAAGAAATTTTAAATAGCATTAATTGCAAATCATAAAAATTGAAGAATTCTACTGAAAATCTTTAAAATTGTAAGTCTTTGAAATTAAGGAACTTTTAATTTGTACAATTTGAAATTAAGAATAATGCAATTTGTACTTTTAGTATTAAAATTTTTTTATTATTTACTTTAAAACGTGTTACATTTAGAAGATTTTTAATTAAAAACTTGACTTTTGAGCTTGAAAATCGTAGAACTTTAAATTTGAAATCTTTCAAATGAAGTTTGATCTTCAAAATCATAAAAATCATAAAAACTTAAGAATTGTTATTAATGTACACATCATTCAAATTTAAGTTTTTTCAATTGTAAATATTCAAAATTGAAGAATTTCAAAATTTCCAATTGAAAAATTTCAAAATTGAACTATTCAAAAAAAAATATTCCAAATTGCATACCTTGAAAATATGATTATTTTATTAACTATGCAAAAGGGTAAGTTTTACAATTAAGAAGACTATAATTTAGTTGATTTCTATTCGAAATTTCTGCAATATAGAAAATTTAGAATTGAAAAATTGACTTTTGATTTTCAAAGTCATCAAAATTTAAAAAATTTGATTAATTTATAAATTTTTTAAATTGAAAAGTTTATAATTTAAAATTTTAAAAATTCAACTATATAAAAAAAGAAGCATTAAAAACTACAACTTTTTAAATTATACACGTAAAAAATAAAGTATCTTCAATTGCAAATCGTCAAGATAAGGTTGGCCTATTTTAAAAGCTTGTTTGAAATTTTATGATTTTAAATTATCAATATTCAAAACTAAATTATTAAGAAAATAGTTAGTATTTAAAATTTTTTAATAATTCTGAGTCTTCCTATTTAAAATTAAAATTAAAAGTAGAACTTAAATTTAAATTTTAAGTTAAATGAGATGGAAAACGAAAATAAAAATTTGATAATTAGGCAATTAAAAGAAGAAGAATATGTTGTCTTCTTTTCATTTTGGAAAGTTTTGGAAAAATTTTGATAAATTTCAAAAAGAAGATAGTTACGCTACTGGCTCTCAAGCACTTGCTTCACCAAGGACAGCCGGCTTCAATTTTTTACCAAGAATTTACGTGATGCTCGGATGGAAAATTGTTATCTTCAAATTTCATCTTTAGCAAATTTCGTCAATTTTATCCTCATGTTCCTTTAGAAACTTCTAAATATTTTTATTTATTTTTTTAATCTTTAAAAAAAAATTATAATAAAAAATAAAAATAATAATCTACATGCTATAAGAATGTGTCGTTTTCATAAAATTCAATAATTTTACTGAATAAAGAAATTCTAATTTTGTAATAATAAGTTTATGTCTTACGTACCATTTGTTATCGGAAGTGAGATGAAATCTCGAGTGCGTTCCTCTTTTTATAATATTACGCAATTTGTTGTTTTGAATTACGCGTAAAGTTCTAATGTAGAGGTTTATGATGAGAGCGCTTTATTATCAAAAAAAAAGAACTTCTGAGACTAAAGGCGACTCGAAGTGCCTTGAATGCAGTTCAGTCGGAAACTGTATTCGTATTCCTTCCTAACGTTTTTCTCACAATCTCACATCATGTGATGGACCATCTTCGAATCTCCCTTCCAGTTTCCACACAAACCGGGAAGAACCTTCTTCTTAAGCTTCAGCAATAGGGTGGTCCAGAAGTGCATTGGACATTTTTTTCTTGGGATTTTCATCTCATAAAGCCCTCACATTTGCCCGAATAAAAAAAATCACCTTCTTGGAAAAAAAGAAGATATTTAGATTCCGCGAGTTTTATGAAGTTTAACACGTATTTTTAATGCATTTTTTAAATAAAATTTTTTAGAAAATTTTAGAACGTTGTATATGATTTACAGAAGTTTATTTATTACTGCAGAGAGAAAATTACAATAAATTTAACCTGAATAACACCCTTTTTTCATTTACTTATAATTATTTAAAATCGGCAGATTATTTTTTTCCATTGAAAAAATGTGACTCTCCGCATGTGCCATAATCTGATACCAGACTTTTAATATTTTTTACCATTTAAAAAACATTAAAAATATATTTCCATCCGGATTAATTATTCATCAATGTAGAATTAAATTCGCCTATTTGAATTTGATTCCTGTTTTATATAAGGCTCCACATTTAGCGCATTTTTTGGACATATTTTTCACACGAATGTTTCAAATAATTTTGTTTTTATATCAAAATTTTATTTTTAAAGTTCAAGAGTAAGAAAATTCCAAAAATGTGCAATTTACAGATATTAAAATGAGTTCTTGCTCGAAAAATCCTGTAAATTTTACTTTGCTCCTGGGATTTTTCTTCTGATATAACTATTTGAATTAATTTTTCGCTAATCGTGAATGGCGACTGAAAAACTTTTTTTGGTTCAAAATTCAACTACTTACTTGAAAGTGGAATTATTTGGTTAAAAATTCATTTTTTTAGTTGATGATATATAATGTTCGTTGAAAACTCTTTTTTTTCTTAAAAATTTAATTATTTTGTTAACATTAAAAATTTTTTAACTAGAAATTTAAATATTCCATGCTCGAAAGAACATTTATCTTCTTCAGTAGAAAAGTTCTGTATTTTGTTAAAACTTTGTCTCTTCATTAAAAGTAATATAAATTAATTTAATTTAATTTAATTTTTTTAAATTTATTATTATGCTTTGTTTGAAATTCATTTCTTTGACTCAAAAATTATTTTTTTTTTAAATTACAAATAATTTTTTAAATTGAAAATTCATTTATTTTTCAACTAAAAATTTAACTATTTCTTGTTTCGTTGTACATTAACCTTTTTCACAAAAAATTCAACTATTTGTTTTAAGATTTATTTATTTTGTTGAAACATTGCGTTTTGAGGTAGAATGTGTGTTAATCTTCTTGGTGACTAATTCATCTTTTTGGTTGAAAATTCCATTAAAACTTAAAATATTTTATTAAAAATTCAAGCATTTGTTAAAAAATTATTCTTTTTTGGTAGAAAATTAATGCTCTTGGTTCAAATTTCATTTTTTCTATTGTAAATGTGTTTTTAATAATTGAAAATTAATTTTTTAACTGAAACTTTAACTATTTCCTAGAAAACTTAGAGGTAACTGAAAATTAAAATATTTTATTTGTTGTTAAATAATTATCCCTTTTGGTTGTAATTTCATCTATTTTGTTGAAAATTGGGGGTTTTTAGAAAATGGACCCTTTTGCTTGAAAATTCGAATATTAGTTTGAAAATTCCATTAAAAATTAAAATATTTGCTTACAAATTCATATATTTGGTTAAAAATTAATCTTTTTCGTTAAAATTTCATTTCTTTGATTCAAAATTAGTTTTTAAAATTAAAAATTCATTTTTTAAACTAAAAATTTAAAAATTCCATTTTTTTCGAATTTTGTTTACAGTTGACAATTTAACTATATCGTTAAAAATGTCTCCTTTTTAGTAGAAAGTTTATCCATTTTGTAGAAAATTTATCTTCTGGGTTGAAAATTAAACTATTTGGTTAAAAATGTATTTTTTATTGAAGCTGCATCATTTTAGTTAAAAGTTAATTTCTTTACTTAAAAAAGTAACCAATTTTGTTAAGAATTCGTTATTTTTTTAAAAATGATTTTTTAAATTAAAAATGTAACTATTTTATTTTGGCTAGAAAATTTATATTTTTTATATGAAAAGTGCACGTGCTTTGTAGAAAAATCATCCTTATTATTAGAAAATTAAATTATTTTTGTAGAAAATTCATATTTCTGTGTTGTAAATTCAATCTTTTTTTAATTTCGCCTTTATAACTTAAGAACTCAAAATTTTGGATCTTATTTTTCTTTATTGTTCGAAAAATCTTTAATGGTTGAAAATTAATTATTTTAACTGAAAATCTAATAATAAAATTTGAGATAAATCTTAATTTTTGGTAAGTTCGATTATGCATCCAAAAGTGACATTCTTTGTCACTGACATTTAACTGAAACTTAATTCCTAGATATGTGTGTGAATTTGACTACACTTAATTCTTCAAATTTTTGAAATTACTTAAGTGGCATTAAGAAAAGGCGACAACAATGCTTTCGCAATTTTTGTGAAAATCCTATTTTTTAGAGAAAGATAATTTTGTGCAAACCGAGAATGAAAAAGATTCACAATGCAAAAGTTTAGAGACAAATAAATAACAAAGGAAAAAAGAGGAAGAAAATGGAAAAATTCAACCGAAAACAACCTCTCACTTTTCCCCTATTTTTTCTCCGTCTTTTTTCTACTATTAGGAATCTCGTAGGAAACTAACATGTTTTGAGACCCATTTAGATCTCCTTATCAGGGGTTATTTATAGGAGAACTACAAGGTTTAATTAATAGAATTTTATGATAATTAAAACTCACGCAACACCAGCAAATAAGAGCCTTAGAGAGTAAAAAATTATTTTGTCTAATTTTGCATTCATTAGTGAAAATTGATAAATCGATTTTCAATAGACATTTTTAAATGTGTATTTGATATGATTATTGAATATCAATTTTGATAAGTAAATTATAAAGAAGAAATTCTTTCAAAAAATGTTCTAAAGAAATGTTGTAGGAATTTCTAAATACTGAAATTCTACCTTTGAATTTTCGACTTCTTTCACAGTATTTTCGATAAAAAAAACCAAAATGACAACAAGTCCTATAAAAAAGGTTTAAATCAATTTTGTAGCTCTTTTTACAATTTTAAATTCCTTGGTGAAATGTTTTTTCTTACCTCACGCCGTTTCGTTCAAAATTTGAATTTTGTATTTTCTGCATCGTATTAGTTTCGATAAATAAAATCAAAGTGACAAGTCCAATTGAAAAATGATGAAAAGAAATTTTGTAGGAATTTTTAAAAGCTATAATTGCTTATTAAGAATTTTTCCCGATTATTTGCGTCGTTTGGCTCAAGATTTGAATTTTCGATTTTTTTAGTATTTTCGAAAAAATAAAACCGAAATATCAAACAATTTCAAACTATTTTCACGTATCTGTCGCCGCTTAGCATAAAAACCAGTTATTATGCTTACGGGTGGACGGACGGACAGTAATAATTAATAATAAATTTGTAGTTCTTTTTTGCATAAAAGACTTTTGTCCTTAAATGTTTTCGTGGCTTATGTCCGTTTTTTGAAACATTTATTTTTTAAATTTGTAATGTTTTTTTATTACGATTAAAATGAAAACTACGCGTCCCATGTAACAAATGAATAATACATTTGTAGCTCTTTTTTTGGATGCACAGCTTTTGTCCATTTATTTTTTCTGTAGCTTGTGTCGTTTTTTGTGATTAAAACCAGAACTATACGTTTCATCGAAAAATAATTCATAACCAATTTGTAGATCTTTTTTCCATGAATAACTTTTGTCAGATTCTTTTTTTCTGTAGCTAGTGTCGTTTGTCAAAAAATTAAATTTTTTTATTTTTAATTTTGTTTAGCTTAAAGTTTTAATTTTCGATTTATTTTTATAATTTTGTAAATGCTATAACTCTGATAATTTTGTTTTTATCGAAAAAAATCATGAGCATAAATTGCTCGACTTCCTAAATACTATAAATAGCTGTACATAAAATTCTTAAATCTTGAAATAAATTGATTGAAAAATACTTAAAACTTGATTTTCGGCTTCAGGGGTTCCTAAAACGTGGAAATCTGTTAAAAAACTAAAGTGTGAAATTTCTGACAATTCTAATATTTTGTGAATAATAAATTATGAGAATTTAAAAAAAGCTGACTTTAATTTTTGTTTTTTAAAATAAATAAAACCTCCTTGATATTTTTAACTGTACTTCATTATTATCAGTTTCATTTTACCATTTCAGTAAATTAAACAAAAAGCAATCTATTATAAAAATATTAATAATTGAAAAATTGCAGAATATTAAACCCCTGCGTATAAATGCGCAAATTATAAAACAATATTGTTTTCACATTCATTACGAGACAGTTTTTAAAAATTCTCAAAAAGACAAGAAAATGAACCATCTGCTGAAATCTTTTTAATATCTTTTTTTATTTACTTTTTTTTCTATTTTATAGCATAGAAAGTCACTATCTAAATATACGAAGTGCAGTGTTCAAAGTCATGGTGTCAACAACATTGATTTTTAAGACAAGAAATCTCAGGCAGTACCAAATTTTGGATACAGTACCATCCGGCTTTTAAGAGAGAGAAAGATTTTTTCATAGATAGTTTTTCGTCGACTATACGATACTATACTATGCGATACTGTATTGGTACTACACATATCCGATCTACACATTGTGCAAGTGTGCACATTGCGTGTAGACATTCAATTAACGTGGTCAACTCTACACATTTAATTCAACACATGAAAAGTCTATACAATAAATAGTAAGTCGATAAAGTCTACAAATTAAAGTCTACGCATTAAAGCCTACACAGTAAAGTCCACACATAATAACTCTGCACATTAAAGTCTACACATTAAAACTGTATACATGGAACTTTGCACATTGAAGTACACGCGCTAAGCCTATAGATAATATCATTTTTATCAGTTTATTATAAATAATAATTTATAAATAATAATAAGTTTAATTATGAAATATAAGTTTACATGTAAATTGTCTGCAAAAAATACACCTTTTTATTTTCCTGTGGTTGACCTGCTGAACTTGAAAATTGCTTTGAAAGATTTGCATGAATTAATTAGATAGGAAACCACGACTTTTTTAAAAATATTTCGGTTCACTGTACTTCAATCACGAAATTTGTCAGGGAATATGACACTAATATTCGTTGCATATTCGATGATGTTTACCTTGATACCTTTTGCAACCAGATTTATCTTTTCTAGCTTGAGAAATTCATATGCAAAAATTT
>JAAAKG020015936.1:0-11219 GCA_010014905.2 Druon quercuslanigerum
ATGAATATCTGGATGTTAGGTGGGACAATCTTACCCTTTGAACATCTACATTTAAACATCCATTTTTCTCCGTGTAACGACTCCGATACTGCCAATAACTTCAGGTAGACAGGTTATTGACAGTGTAGGAGTTATTACGAGAAGTACAAAATATAAACAAATAAAGCTAAAGAATCTAGATGAAATCAAAAAGTTGCAATTATTCGATTTTGATTGTAATTGGAAATAAGTACTTCAGACCATCAATTAAAAAATTAGATCAGTGATTTGATGCGTAAAATATATAATTTAAAATTTCATTATTATTATTCATTATAATAAAATTAATTTAACAAATAATTACTAGAATTCACTCAATGTAAAAGTCTTTTGATGTTATTTCAATAGATATAAAAAATTTCTAAACATTTTATAAGCGTGCGATAAATTTGAAATAATTTCACAAGATATAAGATTCTTGTAGTATAATTCACAGATATGAAGAGATTTTAACATATTTTATGGGATTTTACAGGATCTCAATTGAAATATTTTACGGTACATTTTAAAAAATTTATAGGAATTTTCAATATTAAAAAGAAAACTAGAGAAATCCCAAAGGATTTGAAATATTTTAGGGTATTTTCAGAGATTCCAAGTATACAATTTTAACAGACATTTTAAATTTAGTAAAGATATTAATATTTTATACAGTATATATTTTTGGAGAAAATAAGCGTAATAAAACAATTTAATGCAGTGATTCATTATTTTGAAAACAAGCGTGTATAATTTTATAAGGATATAAAAAATATTTAAGTTTAATTGATAGCTTCAAGATAATGGAATTCTGAATTAAAATAGTCAAAAATTGCAAGGAATTAATCTCATAACATGTACCAAATATGTTTTGCTAATCAGAATGACAACACTTTTGGCAGAACTGATTTAGATACAACTGATTTAGATACAAATGCAATGAAACACGTTACACGCGAATTCGAGAAATGATAAATCGGTCAAAAGATGATGTTTACTATCGGAAAGTAGAACGAATTTCGACAAAATTTCAGTTTTAGAAAATAGGAAATGAAATCTGGAAATATTTTCGAGTCCTTGATACATCCGAAAATTATTCAGGGTGGCTTTGGATGAATTTTGAAACAAAATTAAACATTTTAGAACTCGAAGGTAAAATATATAATTTAAATTAATGCAAAAGTGATTTCAGCCTACAGCACAAAATGCTCTAAAACAGGATGATTTTCAAGAAAATAAGGGAATACATTTTTTAAATAAAAATAATGTGCAGGTATTATATTTCTAAGTCTTCAAGTTTGTATATTACATTTTTTTTAAATCGTGAAATTTTTGACCAGAAAAGGATGAATGTTCAACTCAAAATGACGAATTTTCAACAACAACAAAATTAATTTACAAAAAAAAAACAGTCGCCAAGAGCAGCTGAATTTTCAACATTTACACTATCCCTAAATTATAATTTTATTATGCCTATTATAAATAATTAGTTACATAAGTTAAGGTTATTTATGTAATTACTATGTTCGATATATAAACAGAATGTTTTCTCAGCACAATTCCAAAAACATATTTTTTCAAAAAGCACGACGTTTTTTATTGCAAAAGTAAAAACGATTCTGAAAAATTTCTGATTTTCAAAAACAATTCCCGGCTATTTTCCGGGTTTTCCGGTCTGTTGCCAGTGGCCTCCCTGCGCCTTTCATCATATACTTATCCCTGTACGATTAACTTATTAGTAACCCAAAGTAAACTCTGTCCTCTATTATTAAAACCGCATTAGTGTAATTAATTTCCATGAAAAAGGAACCAGTGACTAGACAGAAATATTGAATAACAAACAAATTATATAGATTTTTTACTAGAGGAATTAAAGAAAAAAATTAAAATTATCCAAGAGATGAATAATAAATATATTTCTAAAAGGGGGGAAACCTTAGAGATTGCAACTAGAATTGAGAAAAGGATTCGAAGGCAGCAAGATCCATTGGCCTTTCTCGTTTGGAATCCAGGAATATATGAGAAAGATCTCTTGAAGAAAACGGGGAATGGCAGACCCTTGAGCGATCTTGTCACAATAAATAAAAGTGAAACTCTCCCAGTTTACTGATCGATTTCTTAATTATCAGAAACTCATCTGAGGAGCGAAGATAGATTTTCCCCCAAATTTTAAGTCTCTTTAATTCAAAAGAAAGGAACTTGATCTCGCTTGATACTTTCTTGCAATGAGCAGTACATTATTTTGGATCGAAGTTCTCATTCTGGAATGGCGTGAGGATCAATGGATGGTTGCTATTTTGAGATATATCTCGCTCAAGTCTAGAACGTTCCTATTTCTTCGTGGGCAACGACTCAAAGAGTTCATCCCGGTGATACCAATCACTAATCACTCATCAAAACGAAATATAATGTCAACTCGAAAATAGTGAATGGAAATTCTAAAAAAAAAAAGAATTGACAAGAGAAGAAAAAATAATTTGGAATTATAGTTTTGTTGGAAACAAATTGTAGAGGCTCCCCAAAATTAGAGAAAAAATGTTTTTTTTTCTCCTTGGCGTGTTTAATCGCAAAACACCATATCCAAAATTTAAAAACATTCGCAAAGACGTGAATAATGCATGTTTCTGAGACTGAATCTTTAACTTGAAACACGCGAGAGCTCACCTTTCATATAGTCGTCAAAACATTGAATGACGAAATTTTGCGAAGCGATGTTCAAAATGAAGGAAAAGTTAGGTAAAAAGGTACAAAAGAAATTTTTTTAATGTGAAATTAATTTTAAAAACCTTGACTAATTTTTCATATTCCCTGTCCTTATAAAATTTTTTGTATATAATCTTTTATAAATAGAATAAAACAGTTTTAAATTCAAATTTATAAAATAATTTATTATACTCAGATCTACCACCACAGCCTAATTTACTCGAAAAAAGTGAAAAAGTAACTAAAAGTGAATAATATGTATTAATAAAATGACTAATGTTCTTTTCAATATAAGACAATTCAGAAGAATTCAAATCATAAGACTTCAAGAAATTCAAGTTAAATTCAACAAAATTTAAATTAAATTTTAAAAATCAAAAAATTCGAATCATTTTAGTCAAATTCGAGCGAACTTAGAAGAATTTAAGAAAGATTAGAAGAATTTGATGAAAATTTTAAACAATTTGATAAAATGCCTAAGTATTCAGGCTGAGTTTAAAAGACTTCAAGACGAAATAAACAAAAAAAATTTTAATCCCTTGAATTCAGTAAAATTGATTGAAATTAAACAAATTAAAATAAATTCAAAAAATTTAACAGAGTATCAAAGAGTTTAAAATAATTCAAGATAATTTAATAAGAATTCAGGGTAAATTCAAAATTAATTGCAAATTTTTTTCCAATCTTTAAAGCCATACGAAATTCCTCACTTTTTGTGAATATATTCTTTGAAATCCATTAAAAAGGGTATAATGTCCAAAAATTCTATGAAATCTGATCAAATCCCTTGGAAATAAAAATGTAATAAAATACTTGGAAAATGTCTTGGAGTCTTTTAAAATACTCTAAAATACTTTAATTCCTTTAAAATTCTTCAAAATTTGTTTGGAATTATTCAAAACAAGCTAAAATATTCAGAATCACTTCAAATTATTGAAATCTACATTAAAAATGTTCGAAGATAATTAAAATCCTGTAAAATATTTTAAAATCCCTTGAAATATTTTTAAACTCTTGGAAATTCCTGGGATTTTTTTAAAATACCCTAAAATCTTTGAAATTGTCTGAAATCCTTTCAAATTATTAAAATGAATTTAAAATTCCCAGTGAGCACGAATCCTATAATTATTGTTAGAAAATATTGAGTTTGGTTTCAGGTTAAAAGCATTCTAGTTTGCTATCAAGTTCCCAGCTCGATTTCTTACTCAAGAAGAAATCCGCATTCTTGCAGTGGAGATTTCCAACAGAAAAAAATAAACCGAAAAATTTAATTTATTCTTTTCAATGCTTTTCAATGGCTTTTGAAGGAGAAGTCTGAATAGGTAAAAAAATTGAGTAGGAGTTACATTTTTTTTCTTTATATAATTATAGTAAATTCAAGAAGGCGAGATTCACCTATCTTGCATTTTTTTATTTGAAAAATAATTTTATATTATTCCCAAGAATGATTTTAATTTCCAAGAATTATCTTTAGCCCGTGGAAAACCTCGATTTGGAATTTTTCTACTTGGATTAAATGCACGTGGTCTAAATCGTCGCAACAAACGAAAGTACATTTTGCTAAAAAAAACCACACATTGGCTCGTTGCCGACAGCGCAAAAATAAAATTTTTACAGAAATAATTCCAGTTTGTCGAAAGTGTACCTGGTGGCGCAGAAAAAATTTGGGTTGACAGTAAAAGAAAGTGATCGAGTGAGAATTTCTAACAAGTGAAGAGGTTTCTCCCGAGTATGCATATCTGAATGCAAAAATAAAGAATCAACGACCTTTCTGAAATAAACGAAATTTCACTCGGATTATTAAAATTGCAATATCAATTTTACTGTAAAACGGAGTAAAGTCGCTCATGTATGATAGATTTTCTCACCTGCTAACGTATATTTTAACATTCAATATCAAATTTCCTTGGGCAAAAAATTAAATATTATTAACTGTTTTATCTAGTACAGCTGTCAATCTTTATTTTAAAATTTATTTGGTGCGAATTTATTGGTGAGCAACTTTCACCCTGATCAAATGAATCTACAGAATGCAGCGATTTTTCCCCACGTCGTGGATCGATGAAATTGGGATGGGTGGTTTTCCAGGATAAGGTCATTCTAAAAGTGGAAGATTGATGGTGGAAATGTAATTGGATGATTTCCTGGAGAACAGCAAGTCATTATAAATGTCACTCTCTCTTGCATAAAGGAAAATTTTGTTAATATACTGAACAATTTAAAAATGTATAGAGTGTCTAATAATTCCCGTTCATCAAATTTCCGGGTTTTATCTGGTTTTCCTGGTTATTCCCCGGTGATAAATATCAAATCTTCTCTTACTGGAAGCTTTGGTTAGCACGACAGTTTTTATTCTTTTATAAACATATCTTTAGTTAATTATTTTTAGCATTCTAATTAGTAAATCATTCTTAGATATAACTTACAATATCTCTGATATAACCGATTAATTAATGATTAATTGTTGAAGAATAATTACAAAAAAAAAACAATTTTTAATTATTTATTATGGCAGTTTAATTATAAGAAAATGTGCTTCTAACATAGTTAATTAAAAATTCACTTAGTATTAAAATAAATCATTTTTATAATGTTTTTTTTGTAATAAGACTATAATAATTAATATATAGTTTATATGTGACCGACTGCGGAGAAAGGAACCGAATGCGAAAATATCGATTTTTAGTTTTTCATTCCCATTGATAGCTTTTTATTTGCTCTTTCATAATAAAAAATATTTTTTCTATATGTGAAAAATTCGAATTGATCTGCAAAGTGAGACCCTCTTATGGACCTGTATTGGAACTGCTCTTCAATCGCTCCTCCTGTAAAATGAGACATTCCACGGAAATTTTCGATGTAAAATAAATGAAAAATATCCGTGTTTTGTCCGCTATATATAAATTATATATAACTTTTTTACCTGGGTCAATTACCAAAGAAATTAAAACTATATCTAAAATTTTGTTTAGTCTTAAAAACCTAAATTTTATTTTAAATGTTTTGAAATCTTTAACAGTTTAAACTTATTTTTGAATCTGTTCAAAACGTCTAAATATCTCTCAAACTTACTGGGATTTTACCTAAAATGTTGTAATATTGTAAAATTGACGAATTTTTATTGGAAATCTTTTATATTTCTCACTCGAAATTTTAGAAAATTATTTGAGATTATCCATTGAATCTTAAAAATTCATTTTTTTATTTTCTTGAAAACTTTTCAAATTCTTAAATCGCTTATAAATTTCGTTTTTTTTTTTTTAAAAACACATAAATAAAAAATTGCCTTAAAGTCTTCAAAATTCTTTTTTGATAATTTTGGAGATCGTTGGAAATATTTTGAAATACTTAAAAATATTTTCTTTACATTAATTAAAAAAAATATAAAAATCATAAAAAAATTTCTTAGAAATGTTTAGACATTTTTTTATTTTCTTAAAACCTTTCAAAATTCTTGAAAAGCTTTTTTTTCAAAAATTTGAAAAATCTACATTTTGACTAAAATGTTTAAAAAATTTCTCAAGATTTTGAAATAAATAATTTTTCCAACCATTTTTTAAAATGCTGCAAAATTAAAAAAAAAAAAGATGTTAATATCTTCCAGAATCTTTTTTGACTTATTTGAAATGTTAATATTAAATATTAATGATTTAAAATAAAAACTAAATCATAAAAAATGTCTCCAGCAATATTATTACATCTTTATTACAAATAAACTAACTCATAACAAACAATAAAAGTCACAAAAATTAATTAATAGAAATCTTGAGTTTAAATCGTAGGAGAGATTTTCCTGTTAAGAATTTAAAGAAGCCTCGGTATAAAAAATAAATTTAGTCCCATTTGGCCCGAGGTTTTCTGTTTTTTTTTTCATTTCATTATATATAGAATAAAAATCGTTATTTAAAAAAAATTCTTTGGTCACAAATAAATTGTGAAATACTTTTGAAATAAATGACCTGCTTTTGATGAATGAAGCATTATAAAAAAAAAGCAATGATTAATTTTCCAGCTTAAAATATCGATAAAAGCATGAAGGGAATAACCGCTAATAAATGCAGAATATGTATTTGTATAATCGACTGCAAAGGCGTTGATAATTTGATATGAATCAAGTCTAGTCTATGTTGAAAGAATCCATTCATTAAGAAGATGACCGATTTAACTGTCACTGTTAATGATAAAATTATAACTAAAAATACAATTTTTTGCTTTAACTAAAGCAGTAGAAAACCATTAAAATCTTTTTTCCATTGATTTATACATTTCTAAGTCATCATACGTAATTTGACTAGGAGATTTCAATTAAAAAATTAAAATTTCAATCTATGTCAATATGTTTACGAACAGTCATCTAGATTTATTCATGACCTGACTTTATTACATTATTTATTATGTCAAATCCAGAGTAGCTGAAGCTGATATTCTTTAATTATGCAAAAGGGGCATTGAAGAGCGACGCAATACATTGTCATGACTGTAAAAATATTTATTTAGAGCAAGACCTCATGATTGTAATCAGGTGATTTAAGTTATATTTAAGCTAACAACATTATCTAATTGTAAATTATGAAGAGGAATTTACATTTCACGTTGCGAAAGAGTGTATTAAAATTTTAATATTTGGAGTTACATGGATCTCAAAAAGAAGCTCAAAAATGGGAAGCAGAGTAACTTTTTCACGAAAAAATTGAAAAATAAGGGAAAGATTAAATATTTATTTTTATATGCAGAAAAAAAGAAAATATATTTTTATAAGAAATGTTATATTTTTAAATGATAATAAAAGATTTTTTAATTATTTTAATATGTTTTTAATTGAAGATTTGTTTAAAATTGGAATTCAGTCGTTAGAAATTCATTCATGGGTAATATAAAAAATTGCAACAAAAATGAAATTTATTAGATACAAAATTGTTATACGTTTCAAATCGTTTTCATATAAAGATTATTTTATCTTCTAAAAATGTTATCATTAGTAATTAAATCGTGATACGTACAAGTATAATTAAACATATATTTCCAAGATTTGTCATTTCGTCCTTATTATAATTAATACTTTAAATTTAAATTTCAAACTACGCTCTTCAATTCTCTCAAACTCAAATTGAACATAGTTTGAGAGCCTAAAATATTTTTCATCTCAAAAATATTTAATTTGTATAAATTAAGCGAAAAGATAATTAATAATTTCGCTAATTTTTAATGAAAAGTTTTCATTTCAGGATGCTTTTGTTAAATTGCCATATATTTTTAACTGTTCCAATTTTAAATGGTATAATAACTTTTTTCAAAATGTATTACAGTGTTTATTATTAATGGATTATAGTTTTCAGCAATTAAACCTTGTTGGAATTATATAATTATATTTGTGCCACGATATTTTCTTTTTTAATAGGTACTTCATTTATTTATACATCTTAAATATAAAGAGTTAAATTAATTATGATAGATTTACCTCTGTAAGTTAAAAAAAAACTTTTCACTGCACGCGGTAGCATATTCTAGTTTTGACTGAAATCATTTTGTCGATGTAAAACGGAGAAAAGGACAATTTAAAAAAAAGGGACCATCGCAGCGGAATAGGGAAAAGACTTCGACCCTAAAAATTAGAAAATTGATTTTACAAGTTGGCCCAAAACTTCATTTTGTATAATTCCCTAACTTGTCCCTGGCCATTGATAATAAAAACACACCATTTTAATCTTGTAACATTTTTAACATAGAATCTTTTACAAACGAAATCAAAACAATATTCCAGATTAAAATGAAAAATTTCAAATTTTTTTTAAAATGTTATATTATATTTTTCAGAAGACCAAAAATTTAAATCTCCTACCTACAAAGATGAATTTTTAACTAAAAAGTCGAATTTAGAAAAAAATTCAACTTTAACCAAAAATAGTTGCATTTATAACTCATTAGTTGCATTTCCAACAACAAAAAAACTAATTTTTAACCAAATAGTTGGATTTGCAACCAAATAGGTAAAACCTGGATTTGAGGCCGGTTTTGGGTTTTGAAGCTTTAAAGCAAGAATCAAATTGTCCACAAACTAATTGAACTTTTAACAAAATAGTTAAATTCTCAACGTGCAAATATCAACTTTCAACTAAACGGAGGAATTTTTATTCAAAAAGATTAAATTTAAACCATAAACCCTTGCATTTTCAACAAATTAATTAAATTTTAAGCCCAAAAACATGAAGCTTTTACAAGAAAGTTGAATTTTCAACTAAAAAAAACGAATTTTCAACCAAAAAAGATTTTAGTTAAAAATAAAAAAAGTTAAATTCAACCAAAGGCAAGTTTCCGAGAAAAAAATTTAATTTTCAACCAAAAACTTTAAGCTTTTACGTCAGAAAGATAAGTTTTCAACAAGAGTTTAATTTCCAATAAAAATGGATGACTGCTTTTACAAAATTGTAAAAAATTCAACTAAATAATAACATTTTTACTATAAATATAATCGTCAGGAGAAAGCGACTGTGAAAAAAGAAACAGAAATATTAATAAAAGTGAAATAAATTACCAGCATATTAATGATAATATGAGAATTTGTAAACAGAATAAAACAATGTATAAAATAAAAATTTATTTCATTATTTCAAATGTATTATTTTGTAAAATGCTTTTTATAAAAATTCCCTGAATTTTGCAAGAATTTTTTTAACACCTCTGATCTAATTTTACCCTGTTTTGAAAAACGAAACTGTTAAAATATAATAAAATCACGCTGAAAAAATCCAGCTATTCGTACCGAAATTTCGGTACACGTAGCCACGGCGTTTTAATCAATCTAATTCAAAACTGCCGCCACGATAATTAAACAAAATTATAATTGTTAATAGAGCTTATTACATTATTAGATTACAACTACATTTAAATTCAAACTGCAGCCGATAAAATGTGAAAAAAAACAAACAATAAAATTAGGTTAAGTTAAAAATACCTGTACTGTTTCCTTAATGCAAAGTCTAACCACATTTCATTAATCGATTCCCAGAAAGGAAATATTAATTTAAAGCACAATTGAATAAGATTACATCTTACATCGCAAGTTGTGTAACATTAGAAAAAACAAGAGAAACTCACTCTGGGAAACCCGGCGTGTCGTTCGAAGGGATCTCGAGACGATCTCATATTAGGTTCAAAGAAAGAATTGGTGTCTTCGTCAAAATGTTGTTTAAGTTCCTGCAGGATTTCATCCCCCGATTTTCCACGAAGTCTTTCGCTGATTCTTGGCTTTTCACGAAAATGAAAAGACATTTTTTTAAACTCAAAAACCGCACTAACACTTTTTACACTTCACTGACAATGTCGTTGTTTATTTGATAAATTTCCACTGAACTAGAATTTTATGTTTTTTTTAAAGTAAATAATGATTACTTGGTCTTAGTGGATGTTTCGAAACAATAATATTACGAGACTCGAATGCGAAAATCAGTCGAAGATTCACTCATATAGAACATTCTCGCGTGGCGCATTACGCGTTACTAACATTCGCGCCAAGCGGCCAAGGCGCCAATCGAAAGCAAAAAGCACAGGGAGTCAGGGACGTATTTATAATGTGGGCGCCTTTACACCATTTCTTCTTTAATTAAAATTAGTTAATAAATAATGAAAAAATATATTTAAATCAATTTTTAAGCATATAAAATAATTTATAAAACATTGAAGAAATTTTAAAGGAATATAAAGATTTTTTTTGCATAAAAAACGAATATGGTAAAATTCAAAATTATTTTATAATTTATTATATATAAACTAATTACAAATTATAACATACTTTAAACGTACTAATTTCAGTTCTTTAATTCGAACTAAACATTACAAATTTTTAAATTCAGTTATTCAAACCCGAAAATTAAAAAATTAGATTTATTCAACAATGAACGTTGAAAATGTAAAATAGATTTATGCGCAGATAAACCAAATTTTTAATATGTGAGCTCCTAAAAGAAAAAAAAACTTGGTTTTTTTAAGCCTAAAAACATTGCCTAAATTTGACTCAGATCAGATAACTTCTATTATTGTGTGAGAAATAATGTCCCATATAATATTATTATTATTCTGCACAACTGTCAGGCCTGGCGAGAGGGGGGTAACGGGGAGATTCTCCCCGGGTCCAGGATTTTTGAGGGGGCCCGAGGGTGGTCCGGGTTTTCCTGAACTGTTAGATATCCAAATTACATATAGAGGCGCGTCACCCTCCCCCCCCCATTCCCGGTACGGGTATCCTCTACACGGGTCTGACGACTGTTTATTAGGGTGATCCAAACTGCTTTTTATTTTTTTTTTTAATTTTCAGGCATATACAAAATACGTTTTAAAAATCATATTTGGAGGTTCCGCTAACTCCGTGAAGTTTACTGGATATTTAATTTTAAAATATCACCCCCATTAGTCTATTTTGTAGGGGGATACCCGCCCCCCCCCACCGCCGCACCCACCGCACACGCACACCCCCCGTCGCCGCCTCCGCGTCCATTGCGTGA
>JAAAKG020015946.1:0-20640 GCA_010014905.2 Druon quercuslanigerum
AGACAGAAGAAGCAGAGGTAGCATCCCTTCCCCAACATGGGAAGCGAGTAAGGGAGCCCTCACTGAGTCCCGTAGAGATTAGTTTTTCGAAGCCAAGACAGAAAAAGCAGAAGATGAGGAACACCCCTGTGGTCACGACGTCGACCCCAAGTAAGGCAGAGGAAGGAGTTCTGAAACCTGCTACCAACATCAGGAGGAAACAGAAAAAGACGCAGCTGCAAGGGCGATCCGAGGCGGTTGTAGTTAAACCAGCCGAAGGGTCGACCTACGCTGAGACCCTGAAAGATCTCAAAAAGAAAGTTAATCCTGACAAAGAACCTCTAAAAACATATCAGCTAAACACGATAACTTACGGAACTTCGGCAGCACCGTTTCTGGCAACTCGTTGTCTGAAGCAATTGGCGGACGATGAAGGATCGTCTTGTTCTAAAGCTGCAGTAATCTTAAGAAATGATTTCTACGTAGATGATCTGCTTACAGGAGCTAAAACATTAGAGGAGGCTAAGCAACTAAGGGACGAGCTTATTCAGCTCACTAACAAGGGCAAACTACGACTATGTAAGTGGGTTTCGAATAGTTCGCACTTGACAGAGGATATTCCTCATGGCTCTAATAATATTCGGCTAAAAATAGATACAGATAAAACCACGAAAACGTTAGGTGTCTTTTGGATCTCTACTGAAGATATCTTTACTTTCGATGTTCACGTTAAACCGGATGATGGTAATAATACTAAACGAGTCATTCTTTCAGAAATCGCTCAACTGTACGATCCGTTGGGACTGATTGCACCGGTCATCGTATATGCAAAAATTCAAATGCAAGAGCTATGGAAGCTAAAACTTGGATGGGACGACACTGTACGAATCAACATAATCTCTTTATGGAAAGAATATCGCAGAACGTTAAGATTGCTGAGCACTTGGAGTTTACCAAGAGCTGTTAAAATTCCAAATGCAAATAGTTTAAATCTTCATGGTTTTTCTGATGCAAGTCTAAAAGCTTACGGTGCGTGCATATATGTGCAGTCGTCCAATAAAGAGGTAACGCAGTCAATTCTACTTTGTGCAAAATCTCTAGTTGCACCAGTAAAGACCACTACTCTTCCAAAATTAGAACTTTGCGGTGCGCTGCTTTTAGTGAAGCTCTACAAAACAGTAAAGGAAACATTAAGAACAAAAATTGATCAGACTAATTTTTGGTCTGATTCTACAATCGTCCTAAATTGGATCAACTCGTCCCCTCACACCTTAAATGTATTTGAGGCAAACAGAGTGGTGCAAATACAGGATATTACGAATTCTGCAGATTGGAAGTATGTCAGTACAAGGGAAAATCCTGCTGACTTTGTTTCTAGAGGACAACTACCTGCAGATTTTCTGAATAATGAAATGTGGCGGAGAGGACCTATTTGGCTCAATCGACCTGAGTCTGAACACCCTGATGGCTTATTCGAGATGAAGGACGTTCTAGGAAAAGCGAATGTTTACGTTTTGGCTACTGCAATCACCGAGAGGTTCGATTTGTGGGATAGATATTCATCGCTTAAAAGGTTGCTGCATGTAGTGGCTTACTGTTTTCGCTTCTGCGCAAAGTTACGTAAATATGCAAATCATTCTGGCCCACTATTAGTGAAGGAACTGCATGCTGCAAGGAAAAGAATAGTTGAGATTGTACAACATGAAGTATTCCAGGAGGAACGGGTTCGATTGGCAAGGAAGGAAGAATTTCCAAAATGATAAAAAATCATCAGGCTGAACCCTATCCTGGAAGATGAAATTTTAACGGTAGGAGGACGAATACAAAATTCAGATATTGAACGTAACCAAAAACATCCCATGCTTTTACCAAAACTCCATCCTTAAACCAACCTCATAGTCCGAGATTTTCATGAGGAGTTGATGCACGCTGGTATTAATGGTAACTTATATGCGATTAGACAGAATTACTGGATAGTTGATGGTAGAATAGTTGTCAAGAGAATTATTCATGCTTGTGTGAAATGTTGTAGGGTTAAACCAAGTGAACCAGTGTATGTTATGGGCAATCTTTCTAAGGCGAGAGTTACTGCGGCACGCCCTTTTGAAAATACTGAAATCGACTACTGTGGGCCGTTTTACATAAAAGAAAGAACATATCGGAATAGGAACAAGATAAAGGTTTATGCAGCTGTATTTGTTTGTTTAACTGTTAAGGCGATACACATAGAACTGGTGGGAGATCTGACCACGGAGGCTTTTTTTTGCTGCTTAAGGCGGTTCTTTGCTCGACGGGGAAAGGCTAAGTCCTTATACAGCGATAATGCGACAAACTTTGTAGGGGCGAATAGGGAATTGAGAGCACTTTATGGTCTCCTTAACTCAAACGAATATAAGGAAAAAACTAGTAATTTTTTAGTAAATAAAGGAGTTGAATGGCATTTTATACCTCCGCGAACCCCACATTTTGGTGGTCTTTGAGAGGCGGCCGTAAGGTCTCTCAAACATCATATGCGACGTACATTAGGCGAAACTTTATTTACCTATGAGCAATTGTACACGTGCATGACTGAAATTAAGGCCATTTTAAATTCACGACCACTAACACCAATGTCATCGGATCCAAATGATCTCAACGCTTTAACTCCCGGTCATTTTATTTTTGGTCAAACATTTTTAACAATTCCAACTCATGATCTTTCTAAAACTCCTCATAATTATTTGTCTTCGTCATGGGCACACCTTCAAAAACTTAAACAAGATTTGTGGAAGCGATGGTATGTGGAACATTTGAATGAGATGAATGTAAGAAGCAAATGGCATATTGGTCAATCCGACCTAGTAAAAGAAGGTACCTTAGTGGTATTCAGAGAAGATAATGTTGCACCTTTGCGTTGGACACTAGGTAGGATAATTGAAGTTAAACCAGGCGATAATGGGATTGTGCGTGCTGTTAAAGTCAAAGCCGATAGTGGTGTGTTTGAGCGCGGAGTAAAAAAGGTTTCACCTCTCCCTATAGATGTCTAGTTATTATTTTTAAACTCGTACAGTTCAAGCCCGGCAGGATGTTGCTACGCAAAGTTGTTCTATTTAAGTATGAAACATAAGTATTTAAGAAACTAAATAATTTTAATCTCTAGATCCTGAATGTGAATATAATCGTCTAATCAGCGCCACCTCTGTTATGGGCGAATTTTAGCGCCAGCTGTATTGTAAGGTACTGGCTACAATGTGACGAAAGGTCAGATACTATTGAGAATTTGAATCGTTTTGACGTGCCATAGGCTTCGGTTCGGTTTACTTACTGTAATTCTAAATATGTGATCATTATAATCAAGTGTTACAGTCCAGTGTATTAACGAATAGATGCGCGAGTGTCAAGATAGTCTAAAGATTATGTCTCGTGAGCGGAGAAAGCTTTCAGAATTCGCTCAGTCTTAGAATTAAGAATCTAAAAACTTTCTTACTAAGATTGATTTACAAACGAAATTTTGTTTTAAATTTAAACCGGAGCATTCGTCTTCGGAAAATTTTTGCAGATAGTTTGAAAGTAATATTGGCCAACTTCGATTTCATAAATTCATTCATTTCCTTACACAGAATATATTTTACCTGACCAAGTTTAAGCATTATCGTTGCTTTTGGTTAGATTATATAATAATAAATAATAATAATAATTTCAATGCAATAATATTTATATTTTTCGATCTAATTTACTTTAGAGCTACCATTCATTCTTTATTTACTCCCTTGTTCTCTGGGATCATTCATCTTCCGACAGCAATCTTCTGCCATACTGCAGAGTCCGAACCCCATTTCGTCACTAAGCTGTCCAAACTTTTCCTTCTCTACTCACAAGCCAGGATATACAGCAGCTTTAAAAAATAATAAAAACACAGCAAAAGAAAGTATCGTGAAAAATGTATTCGCCAGAGTCTAGGCAAACCCACTCTAATTTTACTTTTTGCTCCATACTTGCATCTTCTCAAATGATAAATCGAGAGGGATTTGAAAATGCAGTTTAAATAACAGATTTAGTAAATAAAATGCTTTACTAACCGAACATTTTAAAATAAAATACATATAAATATGCAACTATGCAGTATAAAAATTACAAAAATGTCATTCTCTTTTTTTCAGTTTTCATTAGAAACCTTTCAGATTGCGGTTTACCATTACGCAAAATGAGATTCAATCACTCTTAAAATTTCACATTTTCATTGATGGATGTTAACTGGCTTTTAAATTCTCATAGATTATCTTTTCAATGCTCATTTGAAATATTCAAGAGGATGGATTTTATTCGTTCTAGACGAGATAAGATTTCGGTGAGTTTTTCTTCTCCAGCAAACTGTAACCATCGAGTCAAAAAGAACTTATTATTATAGAAAGCAGAAAGTTTCCCTACATGGCAAATCGCATTGCGATTTGCAAATGTGGCATTAATTTCATGGCTCGCGAGACGTTTGCAGCTAGCACCTCATTCGCTTCAAACTTTTTCTACATTTTTTCTGTTCTATTTTTTTTTATTTTCACGAACCTAGATGCATTACGCATTCCAGTGCCGAGCATTCTTCAGGAAAGGGGAATAATTCACGCGAACGATTCGAAAGTATTTTTCTCTTTTTTCCTCGTGTTTTTCACGTGGATTCAGAAAATAGAGTAGAATTTTTTTTTAAAGTGTGCCTTGGTGAAAGATTTTCCAAAGTTATAAAACTTTATAAAAGTGGCTTTTTGGAGAAAAAGAAGATTCAAGATTTTAGGTTCAAATTTGATTGTACTTTGGTTGCTGCTTTGGTAGAAAAAAGGAGAAGAAGGAGTCCGTTATCTGAAACAGTTATCGGAAAAATAAAAATGTATGTTAAAACAAGTTGATTTTTAAGAAACAGTTTACTCGTATCTGCAGAAAACACGTGAATGCAAATATATAAATAAGCATATTTGTCAGATAGAGGAATGTGTATATTGTGTATATGAATGTGTATATTTTAAACAAATGTTCTTCAGTTATACTATGAATGTATGAAAGTTTGCTATATTTTGAAATTCCTACAGAAAATTGTATTTTATTGATAATTATTTGATTTGGACACATATATAATACAATTATGTTACTTATTCAAGGCTTGCAAATAAATTTGAAATTCAAGTTTTTACATATAAAATTTGTTTTGAAAATATTTGATTCATGCATCTGAATATACGTCAAATGGAACCTTACTCATATTAACATTGATTTAAAATTATTTTTTATTGTTTCCTAAATAATGTTGTTAGCAGATACGGTTTTATCATTTAAGTAGCGCAAAGTGTAACAGCTTCTTCGTTACAAAAATAATAAAAAAGTGATTTTCTTGTGCAAAAATATGAAAATAGATTGATTTTTAAGATATAAAAGCGATCTTTTTATACCAACATTGATCAAAATATAAGTGTGGTAGATTTCTAACTTTTAGGAATTATTTAAAAACTGCAAAAAAAAGTTCTGCGCATAAAAAATTTCATTTCCTACAAACCGGTCTCAATAGATTCAGAAAATATGAAGAAATATCATTTTTATTAGTTAAATTGACCTAAAACCTACAACATTCAACTTCTTTTTTAAAAAATGTTAGGATAAATTGAATACACGAGGATGCTGGGAATTGTATCAAAAAAATTTCATTTATCAATTAATTCTAGAGATATTTTAGTTTTTATGTCCAAAATTCGATTTTTTAGAATTTCAGTCCACATGTAGCCTACAATTTTGAATCGATTCGACTAACAACTACAGAATAGTTTGAATAAATAAAGCTTTAGGGTACTTTTCATAATATTCTTATCAAAAAAGCAAGTGAAATCGGACTAACAACATGTACTATGCAAAAAATACCCTAAATAAATCTAATTTTAAAATGAATTAAGTGAATAAAATGATGGAGATATTGACACTTAACTTAAGGTGGAAAAATTTCAAACTTGGCGAGAGTTTTTTACATTTTTATCACTTATTATTGAGAAAGTATTAGAATTGTCCGAAATTTGAGACCGCACAGTTTTTATACGCATCTCCACGTTTCGAGACCCCTGAATTCGAAAACCAAGTTTTTACGATGGCGTCTGTCTGTCTGTCCGTCCTTCCGTAAATACGATAACTCTCGCAAAGAGGAACGGATCAAATCAACCTGTTTCAAACTTTTTTTGGGTCCTAAAAGATTGGGCAATCGTTAACCAGCTCTTTTGGATAAAAATTCAAAAAGTGAGAACATTTTCAATATTCTTCGCACCATTTTTTATAATATAAAGTGTTATTTACGGCTATTCATAGCACTCAAAAAGCCAAACAATTTATCCTGATTACTTCTTTCACTAACAAGAAAATTCTCGGAGATATAGCACCTTAAAAATGTTTTAATTTAACTGAAAATTAAAATTTCAAACCAAAAAACGCACGATATGAAAGAAAGTAAAGAAAAACATTGCTTTCTGAAAGCGCGAAAAGAATATCATAACAAATTTTTAGATTTTTTTAGAAAATTAAAAATTCAAATTTTGACTGCATAAAAAAATAATACAAAATCAAAAATTTTATTTTGTTTTTAAACTATACGGGATACCAAAAAAGATGAATTAACAAACCGAAAAAGAGTTACGAATTTGTAATTAATCACTTTATAGACAGGACTCGTAGTTTTAGTTTTAATCATAAAAATGACATTAAAAATAAAAATGAAAAAATTATGGAAACATGACAAAAGGTAAAAAAAATTGATAGGAAAAAGTTATTCGCCCACAAAAGAAATACAAATTAGTAATAATTTATTACATCCTCATAAGTTATGATTGAGGAAGTATTAGAATTGACTGAACTTTGACACCACAACATTCAAATTTGGAACCAAACGACCCATAATACGAAAAAAGTCTGAAGTCAAATTATAGGCTTTGAAAAATACACAAAAATGTCTTTTAACAATTTTTTAATAGGACTCTTAATTTTGTTCTATTTTTCGTAAGTAATATTCAGAAAATCGAAAATTCCAATATTATGCCAAAAGACGCGATATACGTAACAAATCTGAAAGAAGATTTGTAGGATATTTTGCTTTATCCATGAAAAATCATCTGAAAACCAAAATCCTATTTTTAGCATAAGAACGCGAGATGGAGAAAAATATATGGAAAAAGGATTGTAGTTTTTTATTTATTTTAAGGTGGTTCAGAAAATATAAATTTACAAATGCCTGTCAAAAATCGAGCGCGCAGCTCAAGTGTCTCGATGAGAATAATGTTTATCTATGAAGATATGAAGACGCATATAAATACTGCGATCTGAAAGATGTCTTTTTTATAAAGTTTTATTTAAGCATTCCAAATGTAAAGAATAGATATCCGATCGCGAAGCGCGAGATTGAACAGACGCGCGCCTTAGGCGTGCTCAAGCTTGTGACCGAAGCGTCTTACGAATTATAATAATCTTGCTAATTTATATTTTTTGTCTTTTTTCATACATTTGTTAAATTTCTGACATTGTATCAATTTCGTACATTTCACAAATCATGCTGATTGTACTGATAACTTTATACTTTGGGGAATATTTCGCAATGTACATATTTTTCATGAGTACATATAATATCTTCCTTTATTCTATAAAAAAATTCAAAAAGAGCGTGATTTATGTGTGAAAAATGCAGTTTTTACAAGAAGTTACTACCCGACGTAAGTATCTTAAAGGACACTTTGGGATATCAGGTCGAATCCCATAGTATGAAAACCGGCCCCCTGCAAGCCGGGTTCTGTGGGGGTTGTCTTTGAGTTTCTTAGCTTCAAGCAGGACTATGATAGGAACACAAAAAATAAAGCAAACTAATAATATGGAGGCGCCCGTTCTGGGACCCTTTCCTAAACCACCACCGAAAGTGCAAGGCTCTGTATAAGGCAACCGATCGGAAGCGGTGCGAAATGATAAAGATGGCGACATCATGTCATCTTGATAGAAGTTCAGCTAACGGAACTCTATGGCAGGCGGACCGCAAAGTAAGGCTCTCAAACAGCAGCCTCTGATGAGGATTTCCTCTCGGACCAAACATATTTTTTTTCAGCTAAACCTAGGAAAACTGGTGGATTCAAACATCAGAAACCTTAGAAATACAAATTGGGACTCATATAAAGAGGAACGGAAAGGGAGGCTTTTGGAATTCCCTTATAAACTATGGTAACATTGATGAATTGAAGTATATGAAAAAATTACCCTACCAGAACAATTAAGTCTAGGAAAGGATCAAAATAGTGAAATGCCCTGCTGGAGAAACTCCGTAAAAATACAAGAGCGTTATGCAAAACAGCAGATAGAACTAAATATCCTTCAGACTGCTAATAAGGCTCGAAAATGGCTAGTTTGCCGAAGATGAAGAAGCAACGCTGAGAAACTCGATGCAAGTTTACTTCCCGAGTTTTTAGCGAATCCAAACCGACCGAAAAGAGGCAGGCTGGGGCCAAGAGTTGGAGAGGGCTGATTGAAATTTCGCCGTATAGGTCGTAGACAACAAACAGGTGGAATCCACCTTAGGGTCATTCTGCCTTTTTAAATTACCAGACGCGGATGGCATTTATCCAGCGCTTTTGCAAAACGGCATAGATTTTGTCATACCTCTACTAACAAAATTATTTAGGTCAAGCATTACCCTAAAACACGTGCCTTTGGCAACAAAGGATTGTAGAGTGGCCTTCATTCCCTAACCTGAGAAAGAAAGTTACACTGCTGATTAAGTGTTTTCTTTATTGAAAAAACCGGAAAACTTCAACTACCACCCCTGGTAGCTCGAGTGACAGAGGAGCTACACAGAGGCTTCCGCCCCCCTCCTAAAACTAACTAACTAACCGTGTGTAAATTTTCCAGCTTGGTCGGCTTTGATAAGTGACCCTCTAGGGTCCACGCAAAGGCTGTCCACAGTAAATTTCCCTAACTGGGCCCTCGCATGGACCTACATATTTGCCCCTTATTTTTTTTCTACAAAAAATTCAAAACCCGGTAACCAAGTTGAAATAAATAATAACAAAAATTACTCTAATATAATCTAAATACAAAAAATTCAAAATAACATTTTTATCCTAAACTTTTTTACCTTGTTTGAGAAATCTGATTTTTTTACTTTTTGTATAGAAACTGCGTTATGAAAACAGAAAATAAATCAAAAAATGTATTGCTATAGATTTGTAATAACATTATAAATAATGTACATTCTGAAAATTTCACCAGATCTTTTTTTATAATATTTTTTTAGCAAACTAATTTTAATGTAAAAATATTTTAAATCATTATAATTCAGTTCCTTAAATCTTAAATTGGAGGGCATATACATTTAAATTGTAATTTCGCGCCGAATTTCACTGTAATGTCTGTCATCTTATTGACTTATTAGATTCTTGATTCGGTTCAATTCCGGCTCTTACGTTCCGTTCCATGATCCAATTATTCCTTTTGACGCCTTTCCGGGTTCGCTAGAACACACTTTAAAAAAGTACGCACAAAAAGTTGCTTGTTTGCGGATTTGTGATTTAAACATAGAGAATAAACTTCATTCACGGTGACGTAAGAAATTTTATAACACATAGCTTTGATTATGTTCACACTTATATGCATTTATCAATAAAAAGCGTCTTTAATCAAATGTAATTAGTATAAAATAGAGCTCCTTTAATTTTGACCTTATTACTTTAGACAAAAGACTTTCTGTATATAATAACATGGTAATTTTTTATAACCGTTAATGACTCTAAATTAAACTCAATTTTCAAAATTTTTTACAAGGGTTTTGCAGGGCAATAAATGGCGAAACTACTGTAGGGTCTATGTGGACCTTACAGGGGGTTTAGCTGGGTACTACAGAGGGTCACTTTATTGGCCCTTCATGGACAGTCTACATGGGACCATAGAAGTTGAGCATGTCGAAAGTACGTGGGCCCTTCCTAGTCTCCAAGGTGGGACAACTTAATCATGGGAGAAATTACGATAGCTCTCGCGGGGGCCAACTCGAAATTTTCACACGGGCAATGTTTAAAATTGCACATTTTCGAAGTAAAATCTATTGGGATTAAAATATTACAATTTTCAGGCCAACAAACTCAAATAATTTCAGGACTACGAATTTCAAATTAAAAATTAACTCAAAGCGTTTAAAATTAGATATTTTTGAATTTTTATTATTGTAAAATATTGTGCAATTTATAATTTTAGGGCTTTATAATTTGAAAATTAAATGGGATCCAAAACATAAAAAAAACTTAGTCATAATTAGTCCAAATTCTACTTTTGTGATCAACAAAATTAATTAGTGGTAGTAAAGGTCACCAAATGGTCTTTCTCAGACAATTGGTGCAAGGTCCTTCTCTGTTTTCAAAATTTTACTCAATTTTAAAATTTTGAAACACAAATTTAACAGTTTAGAAATATGTATAGGCTTTAAAAGTCACACTTTTTCGAAATGGTACATTTGGTAACAAAAAATTAAAAATTAAATACCTCAGAATATATGTCCTACAAAACTAAAAGTCATTCAAAATGAACGAGTCAGAAAAAAATCAGGCTTAAGGTAAGTGTCCCAGTAATCGTCATGGTCTCAGTATTATTTTCAGCTTTTTACGATATTAAACAGAAATTACATTCATTCAAATTAAATTAATTATTTGTTTATAAAATAAATTAAATCTGTAAGAGTATTAATGTTTTTGTTTCTAAGTAACAGAATATATACTATGTTGGACAATGACTTTTCTTTGCACAAAGCTTAGTCCGTATTAAATCTAAGGGATAAAGTTCAGAAAAATACTGAATAATTATATTTAAAATTAAAAACAAAATGAAGAGTTGAAATAACAGCGAAATTGAACATATATCTAAAGGATGTATTTTTTTAAATTAGTGATAAGAGTTTTGGCTTGCTCTGTAGTCTGTCCGTTCATTTGCCCAGTTTCCCGAGATTCCTTTTTACTGTTACGCTGTTGCGAGCCGTTTGAAACAACTGGTACTATACCACTGTCCGGCATCCATAGAAGTGATTTCGTTCTCGCTGATTGGAACTTGGACTTCCTATTAAAAGTCACTCTTCGTGGAAAATCTGATAATCCAGTCGCCCAAAGGCATTCTTCAATATAATTTTGTTCACCATTTTTGTCTTAATTTTTATCTTTAATTAAATATTTCATCGCGAGGTCCAAGGTGAAGAAACCGAGGACAAAGTGCGGTTGAAGATCATAATAAGCCTTTCAAAAATAACGACATACTGCTAAGGAGGCAGGGTATTATTTTTTAGTGATTTGGGACGTTGGCGGCAGAAGTTTTCGCATCAGAACGTGACATCACACATGAAAAATATGATGGTGAATGGCAATTTCTTGAAGGGCTTGAAAACAAAAATGATTGCATCATAAATTTAATTATTATACTGCACATTTGCAGTCACTCAACGGCTTCCTATCTTCATTCATACTCAAGATAAAGTTTGCAAATAAATCCTACTAGGAAGCAAATTACTTAATACTTTAGATTTTTCAACGTATTTCATTTAAGAGTGTTGAAAGAATATCTGTAAATTTTTCCAGATTTTGCCTAACGTCGACCGCTTTCAGAGAACAGTTGAAAGTTAACTGTTCAAAATTTGAAATTCTTCATTCCAAATTTAACTGTCTTCTAAAAAATTGTTTTTTCTTGCATGAATATTCTTCTATTTGATTCAAACTTCAACTGTTAGTGTTTAAAGTTACTTCCTTTTTGTTTGAAAATTCGACCATTTGGTTGAAAATTCGTCTCTGAAAGTGGAAAATTTAACTATTTGGTTAGAAATTCATCGCTCAACTCTCTCCTTGAAAAATCATATCTTTTGGTAAAAAATAATTTTTTTTGGGTTGATGATTCAACTCTTTTATTAAAAGTGCAACATTTTTCGGTTTGAAATATTAAGCATTTTACATTTAATTCAATATTTTACCTTCACATTTATATTATTTTAAAGAATTTATCTCCATATTTTTTCGAAATGACACTTTTTTCCCTTTTGTGTGATAATTTTCGGCTCTGAACTTTGTTAAAATTTTATTTTTGTAAGTCTTGTGTTCCATTTTAAGCATTTATCAAATAAAATTAAAGAAAAATGCTGACTTAAAAGCGGGAGGGGGTTGTTCTTATTCGTGAAGTCACCCTGTGGGGCTTAAGCTTTGTGTGGTGATCTGCAACGAAGATGGAAAGGGATTGAAAAGTGTTCAAAATAATTGAACGTAGTTTTTGAATGGACCCTAAGTTAAAGACAAAGTGTCAAATGGTCAAGAATCAGATGTAATGGGTCAACTTTGAGGGTAAGATGTGAAAGGTCGAAGTTAAGGAGTAAAGTTCCAAATTTCTGGATTATACCTCGAGTCAGACGTAATCTGTCAAAGGTGTGGCGTGAAGAGTCAGTGGTCAAAGTTCAAGGAGAAAAATTCAACGGTAAAAGGTCCTGGGTCAGGTGCTAATGGCTAGACGAATATACCAGCTCATGGTTCTAAAAACTTCAAAGTTTTTCAGAATTTTCAGAAATAAAAATTCAAGACTATTTTGAAGAAAATATGTTTGCTTTTTCTGAAAAGTGAAGCACGTTCTTAGGAAGCGTAAAGTGAATAATGATTCATGATTGATGGAGTAGATGTTGAGATGTTGAGTAGATACACCAAAAGAAGCCAATGTTGCAAAGTCTGTCAGAAGTTGATATGCCACTTTTCAGCCTTACTGAAGAATTTACTCAAATGATTCGGGGTGCCAAAGAAAAGCTTAAATTGAAGGGTGTGATTTCTCTATTGGTATTGGTCCTTTTCAAACTCTGAAACTTGAATCTGGTCGACCTGAACTCTCGTTAGAAACAGTTGACTCTTAAAGGAGATAGACATTTTACTTCAGCATTAAAACCCTGCTTTATGTTCCTACTTTAAATATCGATGCCTAATGAAGGCGTCGCGGCGGTGCATTCTGTTTATTCAAACTACCTCACTGGCGACCCTCTCCGAGCGAAGAATCGCAGACTTTCCTTCCGGAATTTTTATCGATTTTTAACAAGTTTATTGTATACATAAAAGTGAAGTCTGAATTGAAATCAGAAAAACATTCAATCAGTCAAAAATAGTTTTAAAAATCTCAATAAATCCTTTTCTCAAACCTTAAAAAAGCCTGAATTATATTTCAAAACTCTTCAGTCCTCCCCTTTTCAGCCCCAAAAAACTTTAAAAATATTCTTTAAACTTGTCTAATTCCCTTTTTTGAACCCCTCGAAAAAAAACTTTGGAAACGTTTGGCATCTTAAAGTCCTTTAATGCAAAAAAGAATGAATATTTCCAAGCTTCCATTGAGTGCTCCTCAGTTGACACTTTAAAGAGAACCCGGAGACGAAGAATAAAATTGATTTTCTCACGGTCCAGAGTTCGGGATAACGGGCTACTATAAAAACGGGTAATTCGCTACCAACAAACAGCGGATCGACTTTAAAGGAAGAAAATTCTTATTCTTGTTCGAAGTCACGTCATTTCCATATATTAACGACCAAAGGCTGGGAAATAAAAATTGTGAAAGAAAGCTGAATACTTTTACCATAAAATGGCTTTATTGATCGCCTGCGAAACATAATTATGAATTTACAGGAACTATATAATATTAATTCCTTTTTAATCCACAAGGTTAAGAACTAGATTTCATTAGAGTTAATTTTGTTAAATTTTTTTAACACTAAATTTATAACATTAAGGGGTAAGTGAGAGTTTAAGCACCCAAAAAAGTTAATGTTTACTTTTTTCCAAAAATGGTAGTATTGTAGTATCGTAGCATTCAAAGAATGCATGTTTTCATAAGTTACAGTAATTTTTTAATGGTAAAATAATGACAAGCGAGTTACAGCCAATCTCCCAGAGGTCTGAGAAAATGCGTTTTACGGTGTACACGATTGCTCATGGCAGAATCATCTGAAACTAAAAATTGAGGCGAGATTAGTTAAAGTATCACTTTTTCTCGCCCTTAAGGGCATGTGGCTTTTTTCTTCGAATAATAATTATTTTGTCTTTAAAATCTGGAAAATCATAAAGAATATGCTAACGGACGTCCATTCACACTTTTTTTGTGGGTTAATTCAAAAAAATTTATTTTATTTATTTTTATGTTTCAATTTTCTCATAATTATTCTAGAGTGTTTACCAACCGTTTCGGTACGACAGAGAGAGACCTACATTATCGGAATGACAGAAAGCTAAAAAACGAACCTAACCTAAAAATAATTTACGTGCATAACATTTTTATTTAGCACAATAAATCTTTTTGTTATTATCCCTCAAAAAGAGTCGGGGGACGTCCGTCATGATAATTTATAGGATCTACGAACTCAGTTTTAAAAAATTTGTATATTCATGGAAAAAAGCTGGGGGAACTGTACCCGATTGACCATACGACAAAGTATCACATGCCCTTAATCAAAGGATTAAGCAATATTTAAATTTATAACAAAATAGCGGATGTTTAAACAGAAAAAATGAACGTTTTTCGCCACGAAATTTTGTTTAAACATGCGCCATTTTGTTAAAATTTGAAATATTGCGTAATTATACTGCTAAGGACGAGAAAAAATGATACTTTAACTAATCTCGCCGGAATATTTTGTTTCAGATGATGCTGTCATCCGCAAAATGCTTTTTTTGGACCTCTGAAAGATTAACTGTAACTCACTTATTTGCCACTATTTTACCATAAAAAATAATTGCAACTTATTAAAACATGTATTATTTCAAGGCTACAATACTTACTGAAAAGCGAATAAACCATTTTTTGGTGCTCAAACCTTGACTAACCCTTTAATACTCATCTGCTAAACTTCCAACAGAAGTTTTAATTAAATTCTCATTAAATAGAATTGAATTGTAACCACATCAATACAAAAGCCTCTGGTAAATAAATTATAGCCATGAAAACTAATTAAAATATTATACAGTAAAATGACACGTTTATTATACTATTGAAGTTAATTCATAAAGTGAATGCTATTATTCAAATTAGATTTAAATTTCGTTTCAGATCATAAATGTGACGCGAGCTTTCGTCATTCAAAAGTCAATAAGACTATATAATATATATAATAAGTCAATAAGAGATGATTACACATATAATAATTTTGTGGTCACATAGAGCTCGACCAATATTTAATCATAGACTCCGTTATTATTCTCAATTACACATGTAGTGGTCGCAGAAATTTTCAATCGAAAAGTTTTCCATTAGTTTTGATTGTTCACCATCCATTAGATTTTAAGGACTATTAACGTTTATTTGAAATCTGAATATATTGCAAGTTCCCGAGCGGAAAATTTCTACCATTACCGAATTATAAAATAAATTGAACCTCTTTAAACGATTCGGACAAATGAAAAAAATAGACCTTACAAATAAAATTGAATGGTGCATTCAATCATATCTGTTATAACGAATAAATCGTTTAAAAAATGTGTATACATTTATAATAAATATGATTTATTTCAGCTACTTACCTGAAACACGCCGTCTATTAGAATAACTTTATCACGATCTAATTGTAGGGGAAGTTAACCGGTTATTGCCACAGTTAGCTGTTTCGGCCATAACTTTTGTTAAATTTAATATTTATGCAGCCATATGTATATCAATGGAAAGCTAGAGGCCTTAGGTAACTTCTGGTGACACAATTTATTTGATGGCATCAATAGGAAAAAAATTACATTTTTGTCGAGTAATCAATTTTAAACAAAAAAATTTTTTTAACCGGGTGTGGGCACCTCTGGAATATACCCAGAAAATAGGAAACTATGAAGCGAAACGCTATGGAAACGCCATGAAGAAAAGGAATTTTATGCATTTTCAAAGCCTTTACTGGTACAAAGAGTAACAAAAGATAACAAATCAATTTTTGAAGTTCATATGGTTAAAAAACACACAAAAATCAGTAAAAATTCCATTAAGAATTTATTTACAATTCCTATTATTTTTCGTATTACAATTTAAATTTTTTGCTCTATTAAAAGTGGAAAATTGGTAAACTTAATCTTTTAGAATTTAGGTTATTCAAAAAGTTAGCCTTATCATATGTACGTCATGGAATCCTTGAAGCCTCTGGAACCCATCACGGGGAGGGGGTAATGTTAATATAATCAACCATATTTGACAGTTTGTTAGCCAAACACACGCTTTCAGCGAAAAAAAATTAGGTGTCCACAAACGGTACAATGTTGGCGCTCACAACTGGGAAATTCAGAGCTATCAAAAAATGACCAGAAAATCTTACGGTGCGAACATTTTGATCAAGCCGATATAATATGACAAAATATATTGAATTTTCTTTAGAAATATACATTATACTAACCTTTTTGCAATAATTCATTTCAAGTTATCGCACTTTGGACGCAATACACAATCAGATCGGTGTTGATTTTCAAACATGAAAAGATGTTGTCGACTGCAGCTCCTACTCATATGCGTCTGCTCGCTTGGGTGTTAGCACTAAAACATCGTGCTGATATAGTGCACAAACGACAATTGTCAGATCAGCTAATTCTTCTCACTGCCAAAAGCTTTGCAGGGGTGCCCATAACCGGATAATGCCCACGTCCAGTTAAATTACCCTAGTTATATAAGTTAAAAGAATACCTCTTAATAATTTGAAACTCTGTATACCTATTTACTTTGACGTGCTGATTACGAATATAATAGTTCAAATACCTTTAAATTTCATTTGCATGGTAAGCCATGGAAAACCCATAAAAGTCACATTTTTTTATTTTACATACTTTATCTCTCAGATTGAAAGTTTCTGATAAAATCGCATTTGAAATTTAGCAAGTGAAATAGACTTGAGTCTAGTAAGTGTTCGGCCTTTCTGCGACTGGTTCAAGAAATTATATTTTTGTCCGACCCCCTTTGCAAACGCGCCATTGCATGCACGTGACGCACCACGCAAGTAAGAGTATGGAGAAAATTATATTTATCATTTAAAAAATGGCATCGCTGGACCGCAAAAGTTTCATTTTGCACAGTACGCTATTTCTTTCTTCCATTTACAATTTAAAATTTTCAAGAACACTTAACATCTTTATCTGTTTCACATACTGGTTTTCAAGGAAGGTATGACAAAAAGTATCGTATGCATCAAGGGCAAGGGGCTAGTCACTGAAAATTATCACATTGCTGCGCCTGAAATTTTATTGGGACAACTCTTTCAGAAACTCTTGGGATTATTAGAAATCTTGGAAATTTTTCGCCAAGCGTGGAGCATTTACACCACGAAGCATTCACACGTTCGTGATGCACACGCTGCCTCGGCGAGTCGAACTAGCGGCTGACTCTAACTGAAACCCGCCGAGCTTAGCCGAGTCTGATATCTCCTCATTAGTCCCGATCTCGAGAAGTTTTGGAAACCTAGTTACTCCAAGCAATCTAAAAGAAACCTTAGCAATCTCTATGCGAATTCGATTGAGACTGCCACATTCATATTTTTAAGATTTCTCAGTGTGACTTAGGGTGACCAGACTTCTCGTGTGACTGCCGCCCTCGCTTCCCTCGTACTGCGAGTTCAAACTCGTTAAAATAACCGTATTTACGTATTTGATAGAGAATGTACTATTTTATTGGATCTGTCAGCGCGTCAAAATACATAAATATATGGAGCTTCAAACTAATTAGAGGTATGCGCTTTTCGGCAGTTTATCCAAAATGAAAAAGTATTCTGAGAATTGCAAAATCAAAGTTTCTGATTATAGGGTAAATTTACTTTAAATCGAATTTCTGAAATATGTCATGTACTTGTGGGAAATTCCGGAAAGTCATGAGTCAAATTGGGGAAAATTGCTTGCCAGTGGAAACTAGAATGTGGAGCAAAGCGACGTGCACGCGAAACTTTAAATTATCGACTTTCATAGCGCCAAGTTCCGGAAAGTGATTTATACTACAAAATGAAAATCACCCTAACTTTACTCCTGAGTACTTTTCAGCTACCTCAACCGGCTGTAATTACCAGCTCGTCGCTCTTCAAACGGGAAGTATTTTATTGCCGATAAACACTTTTATCGTCTTATGCATACGTTACAGATAATAATAATAATATTTGATTAACGAATTTATGACGTCCTTGCTCTACTTGCGAAATTGCATTTCTCGAATTCTCAAATTTGCATATAAAAACGTGCCTGCTTCAAATGAAATTTTAGAGAAAAATCTATAAATCGTTGTCAACCACTTAAACATTGTAAATCCAGAAAACCATGATTAATACTTTTGAAAAATTTTAATATGAGTTTTATTTGATTAAATTTCCATTTATCACTCTACCCTACACCTCTTGCATACAATCAATCATGTTTTATTACTTTCTTCAGTTATTTTTACCAAAAATTACATCCTTTTCTATATTTTTAAATTATTTTCAGTGCTTTTTATCTTAACAACTATTCTCCCCTTTTGAACTCCATCTTAGAATTTTTTAATTTTTACATTCTCATCAGAGAAGGTATTAGATTTGGGTAAAATTTGACCCCTCCCCCCCAGTTTCTGTCAAATGTCCACGTTTTGAGACCCCTTGAATCCGAAAAACAGGTTTATAGGAATGGGTCTGCCTGTGTGTATGTATATCTGTATGTCTGTCTGTATATCTGTCTGTTTCCACGATAACTTTTGAAAAAATTAATCTATTAGATTGCCCTTTGGAAGACTCTTTTAGTGTCCTAAACTAAAGGTCAAGTTTGTTAGCCAGCCATTTTGGATACAAACTCAAAAAGATAGCGCATTTTGGGTATTTCTAAGACCACTTTTTTCCAAATTCAAAAGTTCTCTGCACAGATATTTATAGTATTCAGAAATTTGCACAATTTATCCTAATGCCTTGTTTTTCACAAAACCAAAAATTCCCAGAGTTACAGCATTTAGAAAATTTCAAAAAACGCAAGACAAAGAACATTTTAAACCAAATAACGCTCGGAAAAAACGCGAGAGAATGAAAACGTTGATTTTTGAATACCCTACAAGATTTTATTAAGAAATTTTTTTACTTTTTTGAAAAAAAAGAAAATTCAAATTTTGACCGCATAAAAAGTAATGGAAAATCCAAAAATTAAATTTTTTCAATAACAAAATTTTTTTTAGGAATGCGCGTTGCTTTGAACGAAACAATTAAACTACGTCTGTTTTAATACCAATTCATGTTATGCACTGTAATAATATACATTTATGGAAATGAAATACAATTTGCGGGACAGATTCGAGTACGAAGCACAAGATACGTGCTGAAAATATGTTCGTTACAGCCAAAGAATTTTTAAGAAAAGATAATTCACAATCACCAAATTACTGTTTTCGATGCTTTGACCTTTAGTTTTGAAAAGTTTTTTCACAAGTGTGGGAAATATACAAAGACCGAGCGCGTAGCGCGAGTTAATACAATTTCGAGCTCTAGGCTCTAGGCGCGCTCAAACTTGCGAGTGAAGCGACCTGCGCGCGACGGGAATCTGCCTGCACAGCGGGCAAATTTTTTAAAGTTTGTAACTGCATTATCCTTTCCTATTTCGTTTTATCACTTTTCCCCTTGACCTTACCATAAAAATGTTATCCTTTTCTGTTCTATTTTATTAAATTTATTCTGAGGAGTCATGTTTCCAATCCTGTTTAATCACTCTATTCAATTCATCTTTCTCAAAACTTTCATCACATCCTATGAAATTTAGTAATTGTTAATCCTGTCCCAATTGCTAGCAGTTGCATACTTTTCTATCTCTTTTTATCACTATTCATTCTATACTACCTTGTAAAAATTCTATTATTTCCTAATCCATCTTATCAATATCTATATTATTCCATTTTTTAGCAGCTTTATACTTTTCTCATCTGTTTACTTAAATAATTGATTGTTTAGAATCCTGTTTTAAAACTGTTTATCCTATACCTTCAGATAATAGGATCATTCTATTTAACTAAATTTTAGTACATTTCAACCTATCTGCCGTTTTTGCTCTTTTGCAATTTTACCCGTTTCAATTTTGCTGCATCACGTTATATCATATTCCTCTTTGTACCTTTTCTATCTCGTTGTATCATTATTTATCATCTTATACATTTTAATAATTTTATGCACAAAGATTATAACTCTTATTATATGTAGATGAGAGGTGTTTGTCATTAGTTATTGCTTTCATCAATCTTTTGATTTGAATTATTCCTAAATAAAGCCTCTTTTTAAAATATTTTTTCTTATGAATGAAGACAGAATATATTTTCCTAGCCTATTTTTTTGAAATTTTACATTCTTAATAAATCACGACAGGATAAGTAACAATAAGGCTCAGGGTAAGTGTGATATCGGTTTTTTGTTTTTCTTTTTCATTATGAAAAACGGAAATCTGTCAACTGTTCGACGTTACTCGCAGTGGGTTATGATTTGAGATATTATTTACTTGATTTAAATACTTTAATTTGGAGAAAATCGAAAAACAAATTATTAATATTTTAAATATTGCAAGGAGCTTAAGTTTTTAAATCGCGTCTCTCAATTATAAAAGCAAAGCAAAGGTTCATTTTAATGGATTTATATGAAATGTCTGGTATTATTTGTGAAACTGTTTAAATAATTCAAAAAATAATTGTCATAATTATGTTATTAAA
>JAAAKG020015957.1:0-20638 GCA_010014905.2 Druon quercuslanigerum
AACTTAATTGAATGATTTCGTCAATAAAACTTTCTTGTTGATGTTTTTGGCAAAATGCGTAATTAAAATACTAATTTTACTGGACTACTAGGTTCTGAGACGCAGAAGATGATAGAAGTACTGCAACTCTAGGAGCCAGGAATAGACCTGTATGCCGTTATAGGTCCTATATTTCGATATTGCATCTTATGTAAAATTTTCCGCCGATTCCGAAAGTCGAAGGTGTTTCTTGGAGATATGGTTCAATTTTGAGATAATTGCATTTGAATTTTTTGAAATTAATAAAGTAGCACGCTTACAATTTTATGATTTTTACGATTTTTCTTTAACGGTCGTCTAGGGCAGACATGCCCAGCTAGGGGAAATTCCCGCTGGGATAACATATTCAGCGTGTACCACTATTTCCGCTAGAGGGCGAGGTTGGTGGTAAATGCATTCTAGATGCTCTCCTCTCGGACCAAAGCAGCACCGCAGATACGAAATATCTGCCAGAGTGCTTGTAGTCCAAGAGCTAGCTACGTAATGGCAATGTGAAACGGTACTCGGCTATAATTTTAAAAATCGCTTAAATAGTACTCGCATATTGCAAAACCAGAAGTCTGCCCACAGATCAGGGGGAATTTGCAAATTGCGAATGTGCGAAGTTGATGGTTTCAAAAGTGGCAAAAAGCTGATGTGATACTCGCGCAAATTTTGTTTCTACGTGATTTTTAGGACATAATTACTAACACCTTCTAACACCTTCGCAGACGTGAGGAAAGGTGACCGTTTCAAATTTGAAAATTTTGGCACGTGGTACTCGCGCAAACCTTGTTTCTACGTCATGTTTAGGACATAATGAAGTAGCAAACAAAATGCCAGCCACTTACCTGGGGGCTAACACCTTCACAGACGTGAGGAAAGGTAACCATGTCAGGTTTGAAAATTTTGGCATGTGGTACTCGCGCTAACTTTGTTTCTACGTGACGTTTAGGACATAATTAAGTATCAAACAACATTACAGATACCTACCTGGGGGCCAACCCCTCGGCAGACGCCGACCAAGGTCCCCCTGGGCTGAGCGCGCAAGACTCGCTAAGGAAGAAAACTTTTTTGAATTAGTGCTCACGCAAAATTCATTTGTAGGCCATTTTTAGAGCATAATTACTCAATAAACGTCACGCAGAAACAAAGTTTGCGCGAGTACCACATGCCAAAATTTTCAAACCTGAAACGGTCACCTTTCCTCACGTCTGCGAAGATGTTGGCGCCCAGGTAGGTGGCTGCCATTTTGTTTGCTACTTAATTATGTCCTAAACATCACGTATAAACAAAATTTGCGCGAGTACCACATTAGCTTTTTGTCACTTTTGAAACCGTCAACTTCGTACATTCGCAATTTGCAAATGCACCCTGTTCTGTGGGCAGACTTTTGGTTTTGCAATATGCAAGTACTATTTAAGCGATTTTTAAAATTATAGCCGAGTAACGTTTCAAATTTGTAATAGTGACTAGAGTTTTAATTATTTTATTTTAGTATTTGTACATTTATTGATAATAAATGTAATTAAAAAGAGAATTGTACAAAGTTTTTCTTTGTTGTACAAATGTACATTATTAAATATCAATAGTATCAATAAATTCAGATATCTGATAATTCAGATCAACATCGAAAGGAACCCTTTTTTATTGTTCATTTTTTCTATTGTGATGAAAAAATGAATTATTTAGCGAGCTTGTGTGCCAGAAATCTTTAGATTATGCGACATTCGGCGATGAACTAAGAAGAATAAATAGCTAAAAATATTATACGTAACCCTCAATGTATGATTTGTTCTTGTCAAACCAGTGAGTATTATTAAGTCATTACATTGATAAAATATAAAAGAACAAGTTCTTACCATTGCTCGAATAGTAACATAGAATGTATATCATAAATCTACCTAACTATATATTGGGAGTAAGTGCGAAACTCCAAAAGGTTACAGTAGATCTTTGGCGAATGTTGCCACTTGTATATATGAGAATCAGTCAACCAAGACTTTGATATTAAAATATTGAATAATGGTCAATAAATAAATACTTTGCACAATTCTCAAATGAATTACATTAATTACAAAAATGTAAACATACTGAAATGAAATAATTTAAAATCTTGTCAATATTACAAATTTATATTGAAAAGTTAGTCGCCCTAAGCACCCTCACAGATATTTTGTATCTGTGGTGCTGCTTGGGTCGGAGAGGAGAGCATCTCTACCACCACCCTCGCATGTTTACGAATAAAAAGTTCTTGAGCCAGTTTTCAGTTACTTTAATTATTAATGCAGGAGAGGAGCAATTAAAGTGAAAATGTCAGAGAACTTAAAATGCACCATTTTTTACCTGAACATTCATCCGACGACAAGTTTGAAACAAAGTGTGACTACTTGGCCAGGGGAACTTTTTTTAATGTATAGATTTTCAATAAAAGTAGAAGATTTTGAAAATTCGACGATAATATGGGCGAAAAAAGTCTATACAAGGTGTAAAGTGTCGTTTTTCTTGAAAAGACTTAATTTTATTGAAAAATATAAAAACAAAAAACTTACTCTTTTAACTGAGTACTGTAAATTCTGTCTGAAGCTCTTCATTAAAATGTTTTCTTACCAGGTTTATGTAAATATGTACTTAAATGCAGGAACTATATTCCATGATATCTTTGGCAATTTTAGGTAAAATCTTGTAACAAAAATTTAGTTAATAGTATGAAAAGGCACCAAAATATTGGTATTCTAAAATTACGGAAAAACAATAATGATATAAACTAGAAGCAATAATAAATTATGGCTCGATTTCAGCTTCTAAGTGAGGTAGAAACTTATAATTAAGTACATTTTTTGCAACATAAGAACAACATAACCTGACACCTCAGTTTCAGGTCAGCTCTGAAGAAGTGAAACGCAATGTTCACAAAACGTCGGTAAAATTCCAAGTTTTGTACACGATTAAAACCAGAAATGTCTCTTTTATCATAATGAATCAAACTGAAATCATTAAGTCTATTATTAATTAATAATAAATTGAAACCTCGGGCACTGATTGATCCCTACTACTGGATTGTCGCATGAAAAGAATACCGCTCTGCGAACCGTCCCGATAAGTGGCAATTCCAGCACCCGTTTTCCAATGGTGGTAGTTATGGAAGAAGGAAATCGGGATAATAAACCTTGTGTGCGCCAGGAGAGAAACGCGCATTTATTTGGTACTGGGCCCGTACTTGTTTCGTAATTGGACGCGGAAATGGGTCTTTGGCTGGCGTTGACGATGACCCAAACGATGGTACCCGAGGCCGTACAAACTGCGCTTCTGTTGCAGAAAAGGACCGCAAACTTATCAAGGCCAAGACCTGTGCAACTTCTAAAGGGTGTGACGGCTTCTTGGTGTCTTCCAGGGGGTGAGTGTGAATAACCATTCTGAACACGGCCTTTCCCACGTATTTCGCAGCTCCGTCGTCGTTCTCCAGATCTTCTCGCTGGATCCAAATCCCCACTGTTGCTTCAGGGGTGGGGGAGGATTCCAAAAGTGCCCTACTTTCTTTGCTTAAGCGGACTACTGCGGCGGGGTTCTTCCTCCTTATCCGCCGCGTTCTCTTGGTGGCGACGGGGGTCTTGGGGATGGCCCCCTTCCATCTTTCGTGTTCCTCCTGGACCTCGAAGGCGGATAAGGTGCGCGATCGGGACGCCGATGGCTCGCCTCCTGGGTCTCCTACGCGTCCTGCTTATTTGTTGGTATGAGGTATTTTGAGGCTGGCCTTGGGGGTTCCGGAATTTTGAGGGCCTTTTCCTTCATCTTTCTGGAGGATTACCCTTGACTTGGGCCTTGGTACCCGGATTGGGCAGTTCCGGCGATCTTGGGGTATCCCGGAATCCAGGGGAATCGATTCCGCTGATCGATCGGCTCTCCTCGTTCGCAGCAACGGACCCTGATCGATGGTCCGATGACCATTCATTGAACATTCCGGGTCAATAGTAAGACAACGAGAGAAGTTGGAAGGTCATATCGACACCTAAGTGTCCAGACTTCGTGGTATTGCGTGCTTCAGTAATGGACTTCGCGCGAAGCTTCGAAGGTAAGACCAGTTTCCAGGCCCCCAAATCAGGCAGAGATGGATCAGTGAGGTGGTCAGGGAGATAATAATAAAGCCGATTATCCTCTAACTTCCAGCCAGGTAAGTGATACGACATCTCTTGTACCAACTTTGCCCTTCGGATATACTACAGAACTCCAATCAGTCTCTCCAATGCCACATACAAGCTCCTGATCTGACTCAAACATTCTTGAAAAAGCATCTGGTACGTGGTGAAGCGCACCTTTCCATTGTGTAACCTCAAAATCATATTGCACGAATGTAAGGTCTGAACTATGGTCTGTAATCACTAAAAAGGCTGTGACGTGTTCAGTTTGTAAGTAGAATGGTAGACCAAAAGCTAGTCTGGATAACGTGGGGGCGGTTATTAGAGCTGAATATAAGTCCTGCAAAGCCTTTTTTTAATCTTCCTCTTATTCGAATCTTCTATTTTTCTTCAATAATCGATAAAGTCCAGAATTTATGACCACGTCCAGAAATCTGTCTAACCAATGTATGTGCTCGTCAAAGTTTTCCCTCAGTACATTTATGTTATCGACATATGCGAAAGCATGGGGCTCAAATTCCGCTGTTATCAGACGATCCATTAAAGTTTGAAATGTTGCTCCTGATGAACCGAAAGGCTTACGGTTAGAGTGGCAAAATCCCTTACCTGGCACAGAAAAGTAGTGAACTCCTTGCTTCTTCTGATAGGGGAATCTGGTGAAATGCCTGACTAAGGTCAATTTTGGAAACGTATCGTGCAGAAGAAAGCTTGTGTAAAATTGCAATAATGCTTCTTATTGGGTACGCGCCTTTCTTCGCTATCCCGTTCAATTTTCTGAAGTCGGTACAAAGTCTATAATTTCCGTCAGACTTCTTGAGCATTACTGCGGGTTTACACCATTCGCTCTTACTCGGACTAGCAATTCCCTCATCCTTGAGCTTTTGGGCTTAAGCGTGTCTGAAGTGAGGATTTCGCTGGATATCCGACCTTTTGTGTGTGTGTGTGTGTATGTGTGTGTGACAGGAAGCTTGGTTGGCATAGGAGGAATTTTCCTTTTATAAAAATGTCTAAATATTTAGCCCCCTAAGGCTTTAATTCCTTTATGCTGGCACAAGCTTATACGGCTGCATTCTGTAGAAAAACATCAGGAACTTGCACACATTTATCCGATACCTCCCGTGGCAAAGTGGCTCCACAAATTATCATTTTTCCCTGATATGTTCGCTAGATGCCCTTGACGAATCTCCAAATACGTGGCTTTAATCTATTATCAAAATCAAATAATTCGGCAAAATGGTGACTAAACCAAACTGGACAGTCAAAAGTTGGTGCAAAACGAATTGGCAAACACTCAGTTATACCTAAAAACTTAATTGGTACAATGGCTTGTCCGGCGTGGCTGATCAGCTAATTTTTCCATAAGGTACTTAACTTCCCAAAAACACGAGCAGGGATCAAAGAGTACGTTTAGTGGTTGGCGATTCACACAACCTGTAATGAATAGGCGCCTCTCGTCAAGTACCATATTTACTTGATCGAAGAGAATCTGAGGTGCCTTTACTACGAAAGTGGGAAGTGATTGCACACTGTTATCACTTACTCGTATTCGTTTCCCGGTCGGGATCTAAAACATCCGCTGCAGCTCGATAAGTATTGACCGGATTTACCACATTTGCGGCAAAAAATACTCTTTTGTTCAGAGCAGGTACGGAAACCGTGTCCTGTCTCATTCCAGTTCCAACAAGCGTAAAGTACATCTGCTCTTGCGCCACTTGCGGTAGTTCGCACTGTGCCTGGTTGTGTTGGATTTCGAATATTGGATCCCACGGCAGCAGTCGGTAGTTTCGACGGTTTTGTGGCCTGGGTACCCAACGGATGGTATGCGAAATTACCTGGCATCATAGGTGCCTTAGGAATACCGGAATAATAGCCATAATTAAAGTAAGACGCATAATATCCGAAAGGACTTGGCACATGAGGGACCTGTATCTCCGCGGGCCTACTACAGCGCAAGCGCTACCTGGGTTACTACCTGAATTATTATTATTTGTGGAGCTTGGGCTTACACGACCACCATGTTTTTTACTGCGAATTTTACCACGACCGACACCGCTTTGTTTCTTAACGGTTCTGTCGTTAGTGTTCTTACCTTGATTATTATCATTACTAAGCTTATTGTTGTTATTATTATTATCTGAGGCTACGGGTTCACTTCCGTTGGCTAATACACTACTCGCTTTTCTAATACTCACACGGTAGGCAAATTTAGGCAAAACGCTGTCTGTAGTTAGGAGATTGGATATATATCCGTTCTTAATAGCAGCATCTGCTTCATATCGTTCATACACATCCTTCGAATCTTCGAAGGTTTTATACTCAAATTTAGGTAGAGCTTATAGATATGCAGGGTGCAAGTTGTAAGTGCTCTAACTCCGATATTGGAGGGTCATAGTCTTCTGATATTCACTCACCTGGACCTTAAGTTCTGCTGCGCCTCTCGTCCCCAACTCGCGCTTGAAAATTTAATGCACCAAACCTGCGCTTGAAAGCAATGGTAAACTGTTTCAATGATTCCCATTTCCTACTATTAAATCGGCACCAATGTTAACCGGAATCTTTTAACAAAAAGGGAAATGCTCTAAATAATGCTGCAGTGCGGAAGAATTCATGACGCAAACATGAATTCTTCCGCACTGCTGTCGCGTTGCTCGTCGTATTTAATAATTCATTTCCTAACTGCTGCATGGATATCATCCCTACTTCGCGCTTGTTAAGATGTCGAAAAAACGATTATAGATCTATTGATTTTCCCCTAAGATCTGAATTCGACCCTAAATATATAACATCCCTCTACTTTTTTTATTTAAATTGATACTCTTCTCAATGAAAGTTACATACCAGAGGTATTCTGAGAACAATCAAGAAGACGCAATTTTGACCCATTTTCGAGAAAAATGCATTTTTAAAATTGCGAATGGATGGTAATCCAGCTGATTCGAAATCACTTCCAAGTGTTGGTAGCTCCTTGACAGAGCGATTAGCTGATAAACGAAGGTTCCGCGTTCGCTTCCCGGTGTCCGTACTTTTATTTTTTCAAAGTGCTTGTTTATTCCATTTTTTAAGAACATTTAATTCAATCATGCCATTTAATGATTATATATTCCTAATTTTCAATAAAAACTCTGTTTATCGTATTTAAATGATTACTCGTTGTTAGCAAATTACAAAAAAAAACATCTATGAAATGAGTCACTGCATCCACTGAAATTCAGTATTTAGTATTGAAATTATCTTTCGGGACACTTTCTTTCTACTTTAATATAAAAACATAAATACTAGAAACTATTGAAAAATAAATAATATTAATAAAATGCACAATCGTACAAACGAGTCATAATAAAAATACGATTAACAAAATTTTTTAAAGAACGCGCTACCTTGCGGCTGTCAGTCAAGCGCTCTACCTGGGAGCCACCAACGCTGCGAAATAATCTTGCATCTGCTCGATAACCATCCGATCGCAATTTTTAAAATTCTCTTTTCTCGAAAATGGGTCAAAATTGCGCCTTCTCGATTTTTCTCAGAAAACCTCTGGTATGTACGTTTCATTGAGGAGAGTATCAATTTAAACCAACAAAAGCAGACCTAAAGGGCCCCTGCCATCCTTCACAATGCTAATATAAGGTAAATATTGTAAACAATTTGGAAGAAGAAACTATATCCCACTAAACATAATTAAAACGTTCTAATAAATGAATAAGTAAATCGCAAGAGCATCACGGCAAAACCGATAAATGAGTAAAAATCGAACATATCAAACACGATCAAGTATTTAACCACGATATCGAACTCCCAGCAATTAAACTTCAAGGTAAATGGTACATAGCATAAGGTGCAATAGGAGGTTTACGAGATTCAGGAAGTGATTAATAATTTAAATTAATATATCACAAAAAATTTATAATTAAGTTACGTAAATAAATAAATTATATAAATTACATAAATAAATATATGGTAAATATTTCATATAAATAAACAATTAAATTGATCTAGAAGAATAAAATAAGATCAAATAAAAGCCAGCATATGACCTGCCATGTCTGGGTTGCTTTTGATTCGAGTCTATACTGATTCGTAAATGTTTCACTTTTCGTTGTAATAAAAAAGCTGAAAATATTCTAGTAAAGAAAATTTATAATTCCTGGCCTACACCGTTTCTAGCCCCACGCTGGGCGCCAAAATTGATAACGCCTATCCCGGTTTCAACGAATACGAAGGAGAATAACGCTATAAACTCTGGCATACCTTTGTTGAGCGCCAGGCACTTCCTCGGCGTCACTCCCAAATATTGTGTTATTAAAGAGAAGCTAATAAAAACATTAAACTCTTATATTGAGTCCCTATGGCATATGAGTGTCACCGCCTTGTGGCTAGCATGCCGGTTGCGGCAAAGATGACCGCCCGTCAGTTGTCACCGGTGCCGAGCCAGTTCTTAATTCGGCACTCGGTATTAATTAAAGATCGTCATTAAACTCTGGATGAAATGAAATGATCGGGGTTTTGTGCGTGGAAAAAGGGATCGTGGATGTAAGTGCTGTGGTGGCAGTAGCGCGACTAAACCAAACTGGACAGTCAAAAGTTGGTGCAAAACGAATTGGCAAACACTCAGTTATACCTAAAAACTTAATTGGTACAATGGCTTGTCCGGCGTGGCTGATCAGCTAATTTTTCCATAAGGTACTTAACTTCCCAAAAACACGAGCAGGGATCAAAGAGTACGTTTAGTGGTTGGCGATTCACACAACCTGTAATGAATAGGCGCCTCTCGTCAAGTACCATATTTACTTGATCGAAGAGAATCTGAGGTGCCTTTACTACGAAAGTGGGAAGTGATTGCACACTGTTATCACTTACTCGTATTCGTTTCCCGGTCGGGATCTAAAACATCCGCTGCAGCTCGATAAGTATTGACCGGATTTACCACATTTGCGGCAAAAAATACTCTTTTGTTCAGAGCAGGTACGGAAACCGTGTCCTGTCTCATTCCAGTTCCAACAAGCGTAAAGTACATCTGCTCTTGCGCCACTTGCGGTAGTTCGCACTGTGCCTGGTTGTGTTGGATTTCGAATATTGGATCCCACGGCAGCAGTCGGTAGTTTCGACGGTTTTGTGGCCTGGGTACCCAACGGATGGTATGCGAAATTACCTGGCATCATAGGTGCCTTAGGAATACCGGAATAATAGCCATAATTAAAGTAAGACGCATAATATCCGAAAGGACTTGGCACATGAGGGACCTGTATCTCCGCGGGCCTACTACAGCGCAAGCGCTACCTGGGTTACTACCTGAATTATTATTATTTGTGGAGCTTGGGCTTACACGACCACCATGTTTTTTACTGCGAATTTTACCACGACCGACACCGCTTTGTTTCTTAACGGTTCTGTCGTTAGTGTTCTTACCTTGATTATTATCATTACTAAGCTTATTGTTGTTATTATTATTATCTGAGGCTACGGGTTCACTTCCGTTGGCTAATACACTACTCGCTTTTCTAATACTCACACGGTAGGCAAATTTAGGCAAAACGCTGTCTGTAGTTAGGAGATTGGATATATATCCGTTCTTAATAGCAGCATCTGCTTCATATCGTTCATACACATCCTTCGAATCTTCGAAGGTTTTATACTCAAATTTAGGTAGAGCTTATAGATATGCAGGGTGCAAGTTGTAAGTGCTCTAACTCCGATATTGGAGGGTCATAGTCTTCTGATATTCACTCACCTGGACCTTAAGTTCTGCTGCGCCTCTCGTCCCCAACTCGCGCTTGAAAATTTAATGCACCAAACCTGCGCTTGAAAGCAATGGTAAACTGTTTCAATGATTCCCATTTCCTACTATTAAATCGGCACCAATGTTAACCGGAATCTTTTAACAAAAAGGGAAATGCTCTAAATAATGCTGCAGTGCGGAAGAATTCATGACGCAAACATGAATTCTTCCGCACTGCTGTCGCGTTGCTCGTCGTATTTAATAATTCATTTCCTAACTGCTGCATGGATATCATCCCTACTTCGCGCTTGTTAAGATGTCGAAAAAACGATTATAGATCTATTGATTTTCCCCTAAGATCTGAATTCGACCCTAAATATATAACATCCCTCTACTTTTTTTATTTAAATTGATACTCTTCTCAATGAAAGTTACATACCAGAGGTATTCTGAGAACAATCAAGAAGACGCAATTTTGACCCATTTTCGAGAAAAATGCATTTTTAAAATTGCGAATGGATGGTAATCCAGCTGATTCGAAATCACTTCCAAGTGTTGGTAGCTCCTTGACAGAGCGATTAGCTGATAAACGAAGGTTCCGCGTTCGCTTCCCGGTGTCCGTACTTTTATTTTTTCAAAGTGCTTGTTTATTCCATTTTTTAAGAACATTTAATTCAATCATGCCATTTAATGATTATATATTCCTAATTTTCAATAAAAACTCTGTTTATCGTATTTAAATGATTACTCGTTGTTAGCAAATTACAAAAAAAAACATCTATGAAATGAGTCACTGCATCCACTGAAATTCAGTATTTAGTATTGAAATTATCTTTCGGGACACTTTCTTTCTACTTTAATATAAAAACATAAATACTAGAAACTATTGAAAAATAAATAATATTAATAAAATGCACAATCGTACAAACGAGTCATAATAAAAATACGATTAACAAAATTTTTTAAAGAACGCGCTACCTTGCGGCTGTCAGTCAAGCGCTCTACCTGGGAGCCACCAACGCTGCGAAATAATCTTGCATCTGCTCGATAACCATCCGATCGCAATTTTTAAAATTCTCTTTTCTCGAAAATGGGTCAAAATTGCGCCTTCTCGATTTTTCTCAGAAAACCTCTGGTATGTACGTTTCATTGAGGAGAGTATCAATTTAAACCAACAAAAGCAGACCTAAAGGGCCCCTGCCATCCTTCACAATGCTAATATAAGGTAAATATTGTAAACAATTTGGAAGAAGAAACTATATCCCACTAAACATAATTAAAACGTTCTAATAAATGAATAAGTAAATCGCAAGAGCATCACGGCAAAACCGATAAATGAGTAAAAATCGAACATATCAAACACGATCAAGTATTTAACCACGATATCGAACTCCCAGCAATTAAACTTCAAGGTAAATGGTACATAGCATAAGGTGCAATAGGAGGTTTACGAGATTCAGGAAGTGATTAATAATTTAAATTAATATATCACAAAAAATTTATAATTAAGTTACGTAAATAAATAAATTATATAAATTACATAAATAAATATATGGTAAATATTTCATATAAATAAACAATTAAATTGATCTAGAAGAATAAAATAAGATCAAATAAAAGCCAGCATATGACCTGCCATGTCTGGGTTGCTTTTGATTCGAGTCTATACTGATTCGTAAATGTTTCACTTTTCGTTGTAATAAAAAAGCTGAAAATATTCTAGTAAAGAAAATTTATAATTCCTGGCCTACACCGTTTCTAGCCCCACGCTGGGCGCCAAAATTGATAACGCCTATCCCGGTTTCAACGAATACGAAGGAGAATAACGCTATAAACTCTGGCATACCTTTGTTGAGCGCCAGGCACTTCCTCGGCGTCACTCCCAAATATTGTGTTATTAAAGAGAAGCTAATAAAAACATTAAACTCTTATATTGAGTCCCTATGGCATATGAGTGTCACCGCCTTGTGGCTAGCATGCCGGTTGCGGCAAAGATGACCGCCCGTCAGTTGTCACCGGTGCCGAGCCAGTTCTTAATTCGGCACTCGGTATTAATTAAAGATCGTCATTAAACTCTGGATGAAATGAAATGATCGGGGTTTTGTGCGTGGAAAAAGGGATCGTGGATGTAAGTGCTGTGGTGGCAGTAGCGCGCTGACAGATCGACGGGAAAATGTTTATCTCGGGATACATGTTTCTTCTCCAGCGTCTCAACTTCATAAGAGGGGCCCCAAACATCCCAGTTAATTTTTCTTTAGATTTCGGTCTTCCAAGGAACGAAGGTAGGACGTCCTATTCCCGCAATACATAAGATAAAAGTTACCTAACCCTAACCTCAAATTAGTATTAAGCCTTTCTATCTTTCCCAGAACAAAATAAAATTTGCATAATAAGTAAGATTTTCTATCCATACTCACTCCACATGCTACAATTTCTCAGACTCATTCCTTATTTAGTTAGGTTTCTGAGTTCGTGCCTGCCATGAAATATATCGCGATCCTTTCAATTGTTTATTAATAAAGTCAGGGGACGATCCACAATGGGACGCAACCCACCTCGGTGCAATATCATGTGCGAAAACTTAACAATGATATTAATTATATTTACTATCAGAGATTCGGGAAAACAATCGAATCAAAATATAAACTCAAAATAATGACAGACCGGTCCAGCGTGATTACCATTAAATTGATTATTGTTTACCAAAGAAACGCTTTTCGGTTTGTGTGTTTATTACTGACAGCGTCGGCAGTAATAATTTAAATAATCATTATTTATCAATCTTAGTAATAACTAACACATTATTTCTAAATGTAATAATTGGTTTCCGTAGTTTTTATCCTCGATCGATTCTAGACGAGATACCGATCAGGAAATGAACATTGAGACTCGTCGAATGTAGAAAGGTATCCGGAAGCATCACCCAGGGAGATGACTTGTCATAAATTTAATTAACAAAGTTCTTAGGAAGTTTATTACTTTAGAAAATGTTTTCTCTGTGCCTTATTTTAAAATAAGGTTCGATCAGCCACTAAAATCAATTTTGCAACTTGCTGATGATAACAGCTCATCAGAAATATATCTACAAGCGATATCTCCAGCCAACCAGTTTATTCCAAATTTTTTTACAAATTTTTCTATTTTTGAAAGTGCTATCTCTGGATCTGATTTCCAAATTGGAATTTGGTTAGCCCCTACAATTAATTCCAAGTCATTTTGATGATAAGGTTGTATCAGAAAGATGTTTCGAGACATGACGTGCCTGACTTTTAATAAACAAAGTTTCTCATTTTAAAGTGAACAACATTTTAAATAATACAACAGGCAATATATTGAATATATTGAGGGTGCTCTTAATGGTGAAAAATATGGGACATTGTTGAGGGATCGAATTTTGCCAGAAATCCAACACGTTACTGCAAACGTTCCTGTAAATATACTTTATAGATTTTGTCTTGCAATATTTATTCCAAGAATACGTCAACTCTTTTTTTAAATTAGTTAATTAGGAATCCCTACCAAAAAGGCTCATTATTTTACACAAAAGCATCTAATTTACCAAATTTTATCCTAAACATTAAATTTCTTTGCTCATAAAAGAAAATTGTTTATAATTTTCAGAGGCCACTCTATTATAAATATGATTGCGGCCCACTGCATTGAACCAGAGAAGAGTTATTGTCGAAAATTGCTACAGCATTCTTTCCCTTCCCAAGTGATAACGATAATAAATATAGGACAACATTCAATTGAAAAGATGACACCTGAATGAGGCCTCAATTAAATACACTAAAATAACATTTTGTGCAGCTTTGAATTAAACTCAAAGATATTTATTTTCTGATAACATACCAATAATGTATGAATTTAATCTTTATACCTGATAAAATAGGTAATTATGATGTTAATACTTTTAAAAGCTGAGATTCTGAAATATCTTTAACAAAAAGGTACGTTCTACATGGCCGTTATTTTTCTATATTTAACTATTAAGTGCCAGACCACTTCCAAGGTGAGAAAAAATCTTTTTCTCAGGATAAAATATCATCCTTAATATCTACATATCATTTCTCAAATAGAAAATTTCCTAAAAGCTTTGTTAATTAAAATTCAGGCATGTCATGTTACCTTGAAATATCCTTCTGATACATCCTTATCATCGACATGACTAAGAATTAATTTGAAGGGCTAATGCAATTTCTATTTGAAAATTTGAATCTTATTTTGAGATAAGGTCCAGAGAAAACATTTTCTAAAAGAACAAACTTCCTAAGAACTTTGTTAATTAAAATGATGACAAGTCATCTCAATGTTTATTTCCTGATCGGTATTTCATCTAGGACCGATATAGGAAAAACACTATTGAAATTAATTATTACATTTGGAAAAAATGTGTTAGTTATTATAATCAGTAATAACTAATTATTGCTAAAATTGTTACTGCCGAGATTGTCATTAATAAACATAAAAACCACAAAGCATTTCTTTGCTAATCAATAACTAATATAATGATAAACACTCTGGGCCGGTCTGTCATTTATGACAACCTTTTTTAAGCCGCAAATAAGCGTTAGATACAATTCATTCTTCGTCAGCTGGGAGCGTAGAATATCTACATTTCAGAGTATTTGTCACTAAGCTGATATTCCATAAATATGTTGTCACAGAAAAAAATTTACATTTCCTTCTCAGTCCACATGTCTCACTTCATTATTACTTAAACATTTTTATTGTTTGTAATTACTATTTAACATAACCTATATTTTTTTGACGCTTGTATCCATTTCAAATTAAGAACGCAACCATGAAACCTATGATAAACTTGATCCGAAGATGCACCCTGTATGCTAAAAGGTAAGGTACTACTGTCTTTAAAATTTTATTTTTGCACTTTCGGACGATAGAAACAAGTACTGAATGTAATGTTCATTAAGTAGAAATGATAGCACTTTTCATTTTTATTTTTGTTCGAAAACGAGAACATGAAAAATATCCATCTTATCCTTTTTTTCGTGGCCTAACCTCATCTGCCGATTTCCACATTTATTCAATGAAATGTTGAATAAAAAAATATATATGTTTAATGTTTTATTTAACATTTTGTGCTTGGTAACCTCTTTTTGACAATAATTCTATATATCAAAGTTTGAGAATACAGTAAAATTTTAAACTATTTGAAACTTTTGTTCGTTATTTTTGTTTTAATTTAAAATTTCACTTTTTAACTTGACCTACAGCCGAGTCAGTTGAAGTTTTCGGTCATAAACTTTTTTTATAAAATGCCCTATAGAAATATAGAAAATAATTTTTAAATAGCTATTTCAGACATCATAAAACTTTGCGGGCTTATATTATACCATCAATCTGCAATGCCCAGCAATTAAAAAAAACACTTTGTTTATACATTCACAGTAATAACTCTTGAGATTATTATAGACACAGATAAAAAAATGTCTTTACAAGAAGGAATTGAAGCTGCTCCATTTTATAATCTTAACTGAAAGCAGCTTAATTTGTGGGCCCATGCCTAGGCTTCAATGGTTTGTCTACGTCCCCACACCTTTGGCAGTGGGAAAACTTTTGGGTTGTGTAGTGCGTACCATGCACTTTGAAAAGGGGTATTGAAATACTGTAATAGATTTTCCCAATTTTTTACTTTTATGAAATCGCTGTAACGAACAAAGTATAAATGTTACGAAGATGTGAATATAGACATTTAATTAATAAAAACGTATAGAAATTATTGAGCTTAATTACAACTTTCTACCTCAGAAGCTGAGATCGACACTCTATTTATTATTGTTCCTAGTTTGTACAATTATTGTTTCTCTTGTAATTTTAGGATACCAATATTTCAGCGCGTTTTTCGTACGAATAACTTGATTTTTGGTACAATATTTGACTTAAAATTACCAAACATCATGGAATATAGTTCACGTATTTAAGTATATACATTAACTTTGTAAATAAATAGATTTACATGAAGAGCTTCAGACAAAAGTTACAGTACTCAGTTAAAAGAGTAAGTTTTTTAATTTGATGTTTTTCAATCAAATTAACCCTTTTAGAGGAAAACGACACTTTATATGGTGTATACATTTTTTCATGTATGTTATCGTCAAATTTTCGAAATCTTTCACTTTTATTGAAAAGTTATACATCAAAAAAAGTTTTTTTTTGTCTTCGGATAAATATTTACGTAGAAAATGGTGCATTTCTTAACAATTAAAGTAATCAAAAACTGAATGAGAAAGTTTTTGTTCGTAAACTGATACCTGAAACGGCCGTGACAGAAAAGTTTTAAAAATCATAAAATTGTAAGCTAGTTACTTGATTAATTGAAAAAATTCAAGTGCCATTATCTCAAAATTGACGCATATCTCGAAAAAACACCCTCCATTTTTGGAATCAGCGGAAAATTCGACATAAGATGCAACATATAAATCGGCAGAACCTTTGACGGTATACATGTCTACCCCTGGCTCCTTGAGTGTACGTCGTGAGTGGCATCTGAGAGCAACACACGAGATATATGAACCGGGGACTGCAATGGTCATCAAAGGAAAGTCAGGAGGACTTTTCTTTATACCCTCGCCTCACAAAATTATCAAATTCTGAGGAACTGGCGCGGTAATCCACAACTTCCGGACCCAATGGCATTTGAACCCCCGGTTGCAAGGTCTTTTGAGCATGTATCTGCCCGGTCTGACCAGAACAGGAACATGCTGCGCACAAGTCAAGCGAGTCTGACAGAAAGGACGTAAAATATGTCACAGTTCATTAAAATGGAGAAGTTGATGAAGTTAATTGTCAAGGACAGGTAATTCCAAAACAAATTTTCAGCTTCTGCTGAAAGCGTAGAGGAACAAAAGAAGACAATTGGAGATAACGTTAACAGACCAGAGACGAGCCAAAAGGGCGAGACACTGATGGAAAACCCGACCCATGAGAAAACTGACAAACGGGAGGAGCCGGCTGTGAATATTAACGACAGAAAGAGTAAAACTGAGACAAAGCCGGTCGTGAAGTCATCGGAGACTGTCTCAAGTGATATCAGACAGAGGCCTTTTATAAATAGACTAGTCACTAACGCTGATGGTACTGATAGCTTCAAAAAACTAGCAATGAACTCTATACCGAATCTGGGAGAAATGTCGAAGGAAAACTCCAAGGAAGCAGTCACAGCCTCGAAACCATCTAGTCCTGCAGCATCACTAGAGGAGGGAGAGATAAGAAGCGACACATGTATCTGGAAGACTGGTATGCTCCAGATGGTAAGAGAAGAGCTGAAATAGACCCCAAAAAAGATGTAAGTTTAAAACCTCATACTAATGAAAGTATTAAAGAGCAAAATCAAACTTCGAGTATCAAAGAGTTAGATGAATATATTGAGTCGAGAATTTCAAAACTGATGAACGAGAAAAGGCAACAAGAAATACTTGAGAGTGGTTTTCCGGGCAAAATGAAAATTGAGATATACAATAAAGAGTCTGGTATAATCAGCAGTTAAAAAATGAATACAAATACAAAATTTGAGATTGTTGAGGATTCTCTATTTTCTGAAATTTCAACTAAATAATTAGGCTGTGTTTGATCATGAAAAATCTAAACTTTTATAGCAAGAGAAACTGAGTGATGATCAGCATAAAGTCAGAGTCATTCTCATTAACAGAATTGATACGTCTTATTATAATAGGATTTTGACTCTGTCAGATTCCTATTAGATATTTATAAAATTAAAGAAGTGTAAGAGAATGGAGTCCAGAACAAATTCGGTTTCTGTAAATAAAGAGATTTATAACTTAACATATAAAACCGAAAAAGAGACTGTAGCTGAGTTTTGGAGAGATTCAAGTAGAAAATTCGAGTATATGACAATATCATGGATGTAGATAAACTCAGTGATAAAGAGAAAAGGTATGTATTTTTACAAGCCTTAGTGGTAGCATTTCCGGAAGTAAACATAGGTGATTGTCTAGCGAGGCAAGAAAGCAAGGGACTGACTTACATACATCTAAAAGATTATATGTGACAGGTTGAGTCAACAGCTACATCTCATAAGCACCCAGTTTCTATACTGATGGCTCGAGGAGGGTACTTTCGCAGCAAAGCTCCCCGAGGAAGAGGACCAGTTGGTCGAGGGAGAAATTGTTACACGTGCGAAAATTATGGCCATATTAGCACTAACTACGCTCAACTAAGCGGAATATACTGCTACAGATGCAAGCGTGAAACGGATCATGTTTCTCGTAACTTTTCAAATAAACGAAGTTCAACAGCTGAAGATGCTGAAGCACAGGCTTATTAGAGGGTTAAAGCTGCGGACGAGAAGCCGCCAAGGCAATTAAACCCCGAGACGAGAGGTGCCGGAAATAACAGAAGAGGTCCTGGGAGAGGATCGAGAATAATCAGAGATCGCAATGGCTGTGGGCGAGGTCTTGGCGGCAGAAGCTTTCCCAACGAGCGCAACGTAGCCATGTCAGCAATGTGAAGGGATATGAAGGCAATGAAAACTATGTAAATCAGCGTAATGAATGTAGATAGAAACACTCTTAGAGTAGGAGAAAACTTTCATGAATATATCGTAGCTAAATTCATTGCGGATACAGGCGCGTCTGAGAAATGATGTAAATCTAAATTATGTCTTTACAACTTCAAGAAGTCAAATAATGTATTGATTAAGTTTGCAAATAAAAATAGTAAAATATGTATTACCAGAAGAGGAGATATTAAAACTATTGATAATGACAATAATGAGGTAGTTCTGAGAGTTGTTCTTTACTCGAGAGACATGACTGAAAATTTGCTGTCACTGAGGAGATTTGTGTATCGAAACAAAGTTTAATAAGACAAAAATACAAGTCTCCGAAATGTCAAGTAAAAATAATACTGACAAGGAGAATATATCAGAAATCCTGAATAATGTAGTTAGCAAGAAAAATTAACATTGCTCTAAAGGCGAGATAAAATGAATGATATTGTTAATATCGAGGATGAAAATAACGGAATTTCAAAAAACAAAAACATACAACCAATGGTATGGCACTTAAAATTAAGTCACGCGTCTAAGCTTTATTTAATTAGTTTTTTGAAGATGTTTCCTGGAAAACTAATCACGGTGGAAATAAACAATGAAACTAGTGTGTCAGAGTGTGAAACTTGTTTAATGTCCAAGAGTTATAAATTGCCTTTTAAATACAAGGTAAGGGGGGCTGATAGATGTTTATAAATTTTACATGCTGACACCGTTGGACCTATAAGTCCAGCAGCCGACTCCTAAAGAATTCCGATTTGTACTAGTATTAACCGATGATTATTTGAGAGTTGCTTCAGACTATCCAATGAAGCGTAAAAAGGATTCCGTGGACTGTATCAAAGACTGTATTAAAAGCTTGAGAAACGCTGTGGGATCGGATGAAAAACTATGTTTTCTCACATGTGATAGAGGAACAGAATTTACCGGAAATGTAAAAGTTCAAGTACTGCACGACCTACGGAGATGCTGAGCGGTTTATATGCACATTAGAGTCTAAGGTGAGATCCATGATGTTTGATTCTAAATTGCTTCCGAGTATGTGGGATCTAGCTGCTGACCAACCGGCAGCATATTGTTGAGAGAATACGGATACTATCTGACGATAAGAGAAGTCTATAGCGGAGAAAGAGGTGGGTCAGAGAAAACCAACAGTTTCTCTCTGACCCATCTTCACTCTTCCAAGACTCTCCAGTTACTGTCGACCACCCGCCCAAATCAGAGGAGGTCAAAGTCTTTTGAAGAGAAGTCTACAAAGTGCAACATAAACTGGACGAAGACTCAGAGAATATACATAGCTTCAAGAAGCTGTGTGATGCCCTCATAACAACACCTGAGGAAGAATGCCCAACCATCACTACCAAGGAGGTGAAAAAGTATTGAAAGGTATGAAGAACTGTTCCGCTCTGGGACCAGATGGTATTAAGCCCATCTGATGGAAGAAGTTCCCTTAAACCCATCAGCATCTGGCCTGTATTTTCACCTCATATTTGAAGTTGAAAGCCCCAATTCCGGAGTGGTTGGTGGAAGGGCGCACATTGCTCCTGCCGAAAATAGGCAGTTTAGCTGACCCAAAGAATCACAGGCTAATCACTTGTCTGGACACACTGTATAAGATATTTATAACTATCATAAATGATAGGATTGTTCGGGCAATCGAACCTGTGTGGCAAGAAATGTATGAACAACGCGGCTCAAAGATAGGCTGGATTGATTACCGGAAAGTTTTGATTCGACCTCTATAAACATATCATCTGTCTTTTGGAAAGCTTAAAGGTTCATCCGCAAATCGTGATATGCACAGAGAGATTGATACCACTTTGGAAAACCAGATTTACTATCTCATCTGGAAAAAATCTTGTGACGACTAACAAGGTCACTTTCCAAAGAGGTGTCTTTCAGGGCGACTCCGTGAGCCCACTCCTCTTTTTGCTCACATTATTGCGACTATCTCTAGCAATGCCAGACAAATGCGCCAAAGTTTATTTGAAGCGAGCAAACCTTAATGGCATCTCTGACGACCCTGAGCTCGTCTATAGAAGCGATATACGACACCTCTGCGCTAGAAAGACTTATACGTACATGAGCGTGCCACAGAGCCACATTCAGGATGTGACATCTATAAAGGATACTCTCCGAAGAATATATAAACGGCTCATCCGGCAGATTTGGTCTTCCGAACTATCGGCGAGGAACAAAGTATCTGCAACGAAATTGCTTGCTGTCCCGGTAGTACTC
>JAAAKG020015968.1:0-45773 GCA_010014905.2 Druon quercuslanigerum
GACTGACTTTACAGTCTGGTAAATATGACCAGAAAATGTGGGTACGATAATAACGATTTCGAATTCTCGTTTAACCTTAAAATTGTAGTAAAAGATAAATTTCACTGTGTTCTTCAGGTTACTGTAACCAGGAATTTCTCTCTATGAGTGAAATTGAGGTTTCTATAAAAACCAATTATTTGCATGAGCAATCTGAACTGCTGTAGTAATAAGATAACTTTCAAAATTTATCTATTGCGATTGTTTGAAGATTTTCACTAATGGTTTCTGAATTTATAGAACAAAATTATTTTATGTTGATAAAAATAGAATCGCGTAAGCAGGGGAATTGCGAAGATATTAAAATGGTCTCAAATATGACGAGATTTACAACGTTCTGAATCCCAATGATCATTGTTTTCTTTCGTGTACGTTTTAATGTATTTGTACGTAAAATATTTGCGTCTCACTTTAATTCTGCTTAATCCCATGCTGATCACTGTCCATGAATGAATACTTTTTATTTCTGCTAAAGAGGGTAAAAACTGAAGGCAAATTAATCCTGCTAAATAACTTAAGTAAAAGACGATTGTTAAAGAAAATTCAATTCCTTATGTGAAATATAATTGTCAACGTTTTAATCCAAGAAAATTATTTTTTACTTAAAAAATGTCGTTTCTTGTCATACTTGAAATAATTTTTAATTCATTTTAATATACACTGTCTTATCAGGTGAGTTATATTTTAGTATTAGCCATAACAAGTAAATTTATATTCATTAAATTTTTTTTTGCTGCTACCTGCAACAGGACATGATGATACTGTAAGAATTACTTATGTCGTTAAAGTGAAAGTCCTATAAAACTCAGAAGGAAATGTATTTCTGATCAATATTATTCTAAAATTTAAATTTTCTTCGTTAATAGAAAATTTCTTTATATAAATCTTGAATATGCAATATCTATATACCTAGTTCTGGATTTTCAATCCTCGAAGAATCAATCACCAAATCAATCACGAATAACTTTCTAAATTATTTAAAATTTAAAATAAATACACGTGTCGTTCGCTGGACAAGAAGTAATTATTTTGAAATAAATATAAAAAAAGTTAGCAAACAATAATGATATTGAAGGATACTGAAAAACCCGGAAAAATATACAATTCCACATGCATTTTTGTTCTTTACCAGATGATGAACACATAAATTAATATTTTTCTTTTATTAAAATTTTGTATTGAGGTGTTGGTAATACCTCTATTTACCCTATCCAGGTTGTAAAGTGTAAAGCGGATTAAATTGAAAATAATTCCTATTAACCTTTCTTGTTAAAAAAATCATTTTTTTTTAATTGAAAAGTCCACATTTTGATATAAATATCATGTTTGTTTGTAAAATAAATCTTTTGTTGAAAGATCATTAATTTGGGTTAAAAATTTACCCGTTCTGCAGATGATTAATCTTATTGGCTTGAGAATTCAACAATTTTTCTGAAAATAAATGTATTTTCTTGAAAATTCGTCTTTTTTGGCAGAACATTAATCTTTTTCGTAGAAAATTTATTTTCATGGTTAAAGTTGTAACCATTTGGTTATAATTTGAACTATTTTGTTATAAAATAATTATTTTTAGATTGATCTCTTTGTTTCAAAAATTAACTCTTTTGTTGAAAATTCGTTTTTCATTTCCTTAAATTGAAACCCAAAAAATCCATTTTATTAGTTAGAAAAGAAGATATTTAATTTATTTTTGTCGTAAAGCTGATTAAAATAAAAATAATTCCTATCAACCTTTCTTGGTAAAAAAATTATTATTTTTTTAATTGACAATTTCATATTTTGGTAAAAATCTCATATTTTTGGTTGTAAAATAGCTTTTTTGTTGAAAAATCATTTATTTGGATTAATAATTTAACTGTTCTGTAGATGATTAATCTTATTGGCTTGGAAATTCAACAATTTTGCTGAAAATTAATGTGTTTTCTGGAAAATTCGTCTTTTTTGACAGAAAATTAATCTTTTTCGTAGAAAACTAACTTTTTTGGTTACAAGTGTAACCATTTGGTTATAATTCGAACTAATTTGTTATGTAATAAATTTTTTTAGATTGCCCTCTTTGTTTCAAAATTTCATTTTTTTGTTGACAATTCGTTTTTTATTTCCCTTTATTGAAACCCAAAAAATCTATTTTGTTAGTCAGAAAAAAAGATATTAAATTTATTTTTGTCTTTTTCCTACTTTTAAAATTTAGAACTTAAAAAGAGAAATATTTTTTTAAATAATAAACTATTTGGCAAAAAATAACCTTTCTTGATGAAAAATCATATTTTCGAGTTGAAAATTCAAAATTTTTGTACAAATTTTATATTTGTGGTGAAAAAATAACTCTTTTTTTGAAAAATCATTTATTTGGATTAAAAATGTAACTTTTATGTAGATGATTAATCTTATTGGCTTCAAAATTCAACAATGATGTTGAAAATTAATGTATTTTTTCAAAAATTCGTCTTTTTTGGCAGAACATTAGTCATTTTCGTAGAAAATTAATTTTTTCGGTTGAAAGCTTAACCATTTGGTTATAATTTTTGAACTAATTTTTTATAAAATAAATTTTTTTAGATTCACCTCTTTGTTTCAAAATTTAACTCTTTTGTTGAATGATCGTTTTATCATTTCCTTAAATTGAAACCCAAAAAATCCATTTTGTTAGTTAGAAAAGAAGATATTACATTTATTTTTTTTATTTTTTCTACTGTTAAAATTTAGAACTTGAAAAGTGAAATTTTTTTTAAATGTTAAACTATTTGACACAAAATAACCTTTCCTGTTGAAAAATCATATTTATGAGTTGGAAATTCCACATTTTTGTACCAATTTAATATTTTTGGTGGTAAAATAACTCTTTTGTAAAAAAAATCATTTATATGAAGTAAAAAAATTAACTGTTTTGTAGATGATTAATCTTATTGGCTTAAAAATTCAACAATGTTGTTGAAAACTAATGTATTTTTTCGAAAATTCATCTTTTTTAACAGAACATTAGTCTTTTTTGTATAAAATTTATTGTTTTGGTTAAAAGCTTAACCATTTGGTTATAATTTGAACTAATTTGTTATGAATTAAATTATTTTAGATTGACCACTTTATTTGAAAATTTAAGTCTCTTGTTAAAAATTCGTTGTTTATTTCCTTAAATTGAAGCCCAAAAAATCCATTTTGTTAGTTAGAAAAGAAGATATTACATTTATATTTATATTTTTTACTCTTAAAAATTAACGAAATAAGAAACGTTTTAGGACTTTAATTGGCTTTTATTGTAAGTAATTTTTTATACGATTTCCCAATGAAGATTTTTCTTTTATTCAAAGAAAGTTTTTTTAATCAAAGACTTTTTTTTAGTGTATTTAAATTATTACTAGAAGAAGAAAAAAGTTGGGATCATCCTTTAGAACAAATATAATTATCTCATGGAAATCGTATGGCGTATTTTTTATAATTAATTGTAAATTTGAGTTGCTGGAAAGATTGAAAATTTTTTTTTTACTATAGAAAGAAGAGAAACATATATTTTTATATGCAAAAATACAGCCATCTTTAGCAATCTTCATTTCACATTGCCGTCTGATGTCCGACTGCGCACGTCGAGGCGCAGATATATTATCCTAGACTGGTTAGGACTTCCTGTAATACCAGCGAGCTATTTTTCACTTTGAGAACTTATTAAATTCTTTCTAACCAAATTAAAAATATTCACAACTTTTCTACAATTCGTCCTGTACTGAATTTGCCTTCTTACCTAAATTTTGTGTAGGTAATACAGAACACTTTTTCCTAGACTATTATTAGGAATTAAAAGACTGGTTTGCATATAGCATTGAAAAGTTTAAAATATTTAATTAAAATTCATTCAAAATCTCCAACATTTTGGTACCCGTTCAAGACTCTTGGACTAATTCTACACTTTTTACTGGACATATTTTTTCCGTGTATGTATACAATTCCATCTAATTCCACCCGAAATATTGTAAATATTGCCGCCGAAATTACGCTCCCCCAGAAAAGATTTATAAAAAACTGTGAGGAGGCTGGAAAGCAGAAACCAAACCAAAAGTGGTTGGTGCCACCAGCGTCAATGTCCCTCAGAGAAGGGACTCCTGGCAAGGGGAAAAGGTTTGGCTGTGGGTTTGCGTGTCTCTGAATGCACGCTCCTCCATAAAAGGGATGTTAAAACGAGAGGAACCCCTGTAAATGGGGAAGGTATGGTGAAGGTGTGAAAGGCGTAGAAAATAATCGAAGGGTGTTTGTTTCTCTAGAGAAGGGGTAAGACAAAGAGAATTACCCTTGAAAATGGGAATGGTGTGGCTGGGGTGCAGCTCCTAGTTTTTTTAGTATTTCAGTAATCATTTTGTGTAAAAACAGAGATCAATGAGTATCTTATTAAATAAAAAGTTTTAACACACATATTTTTATTTATATTACAAAAATAAACTATTCTCTACATTTTCAAAAAATTCCTCTATGATGAGAAGTTGCCGTCTTATATAACTGTGATCCGCTTTTGCCTTTTTTATGACTCCGCGAGGAATCATTTTGCTACAGAAGCGCGAGACATAAAATAAATAGATTACCCTCTAGAGGAAAATGACATAACGTACTAACACGTACAGTCCTCCTCTTTGTCACGCAGTATATACTCCCGCAATTACAGTGTTGAAATGTCGCAACTACTATTTTACCCTTAGTAGATACGCCCTTCTGGATTTAATGAAATGATATTAACAAATTCACTGAGCCGGCTTCCGCTTCTATTTGGCTTGTATGCTACAGCTAGCATTGGTGAAATGGTGAAGCTTTCATAGATGCAACTTGCACTCGTGCAGCTTGCAGGAAGCTATGATAGCCATTTCACCCCAGGTTATAATTAATATACTCGCAGCAGCTTGTAATTTCTAGATCAGTTCGAATACAGACTCTATTGTTGCAGATGGAAAATACCACATGTTGCCGACTGGGGAACTTCTTGTTTTCAGTGTGACATCCGCGGATGCACATTTCAGTTACCGCTGTCGTACTGTTCATCGCGTCACTGGGGATACAGTTGAAAGTTCTTCCTACGCCCGCCTCGTTGTTGCCGGTAAGTTTACAAATGTCTTCCATATTTTGTCTTTGTGAGAACCTGGGGAAAGAGGGGAAATGAACTAACCGGGAACTTTCGGTCACGTAAAATGGTACTCACTTCTTTATTTCACGCAGCTATATGCTTAGGGAACCATTAAACTTTTGATTTATCCAGTTTCTTTTAATTGCCCTTATGAGTAATATCGCTTTCAAAAGTATTATATAAAACGAGATTCATAAGGAAATCGGATAAAATAAAAAACTTTGGCTAATGCTTTTGTTTTGGAAGTCCTTCTTCCGCGACATTCTCTCCCTTCGTGCTTCATCCCCAGACCATTTTCATCTATAAAAATCCTCCACTACTTGCCCTCTCTTTCTTCGCCGTTCCTTGTTATCATTCGCCCCTCCGCCCTCTCTGACATATTCGACAATTTCTCGCCCCTTATATTTACATCTCTCTCCCTCACACACTTTCCATTTTCCCCTCCAGAACCACTCAACCCCTCGACCCCATCCGTTTACTTTTCACTGTCCCTAAACTCTCTTTTATGACATCTAACGATTCGAGACTTTTTTATAAACACTTCCCCCTAACCGCCCCTCATCCAACCTCTCCGATAATATCTTCAAAAAAAACCCTTCTACTATCTTTCACAAACTAGCCCCCTTTAACCCTGTTTTTCTTCCTCATTAGTCCCTTTCCTCTATCTCCTTGCATGATTAAAAATATGTATTAGTTTGCATTTTTTATTTTGTATTGATTTGCCATTGCCTCTACCGTCCTTTCTCTCACCCTTTAACCCCCATTCATAAACTTCACCCCTTTTTCATAACAAATTGTTTTCACTTGTCCCTATCTCCATCACACACTTTCCATTTACTTACCCAGGCCCACTTAAACCCATTCCTCCACCATTGATCTTCCAGTTCACCTACCTTCTTGCATAAGCTAATATCCCTTAACACCTATCCTTTATCCTCATTTTCTTCTGCCCATACACACCATTGTGTTCTATTTTCTACTCTCTATTTCTCTAAACGTTTTTAACATCTCCACTTACCTCCGAGTAGCATTACTATTGGCCAATGCTAACGATTTATTATCAACCTATATAATACGAAACTTTTCTTTGGCACCATTTTACCACTTATTTTATGCTTAATAATCAAGTTTGCGGGTGTAATTATCTCAGTCTGTCCGTATTCATTCCAATAAACAATAATTTTTAACTAAAAACTTCAAATAGGAACAATTTGTAATAGAAAACATTAAAAGGTTAATAACAGGAGATAAAAACTTTTAAATCTTTAACGATAAAAATGGCACAGTTGAATTTTTTAATCTATCAAAATTATGCACATTTAATTTTTGTATGGTTATTTTCAGTTTTTAAACCTGAAAATTACTGAATTTGATTAATATTGTAAAATTTTAACTTCAAAGGTTACTAGTTTTAACGGTATGAGCCTGTAAAATAATTTTTTTTTTTATAAGGGCCCTAAAAACTATGTATGGAGCATTATTTCTCAAGTGCACTTACTTAAATAATCAAAGCAGTCTGATCTAAATCAAACTTGGACAAACTGTTGTGATATTGGATGGTTCATATTGATCATAAGGATTTTTGGAAAAAGAATGTTTGACTTTCGTAAAATAATGTCAAAAATAAATGTAAGGTTTTTGTGAAAAGGCATATTTTAAAATTTTTTATATCAAAATAAAGTTTAGGTATTCCCCTTTAAGATTTCTCAGGTCTATAAGCAGAATTTTTATTATCTTTTTATGATAATAACAGATAAGTTGCTTTTGAGAATGTACCATTTTTTCTGGGGTTTTGTAACTTTTCTAATAAGGATAAAAATATTCTTGTTTAGTATTACAGATTTTCATAAATAAATAGTTAAACTTAAAAAAAAGAAAATGAAAAAAAGATTTCTGTTTTAAAACATTGAGAATAAGAAGTGAAATTTACTTTTCATTTCTAGGTAATTAAAGGAAACCACCAAGCCACCTTTCTAGGTTAACAAGTATTTAAACAAAGTGTTCTTTAATAAAAAAACTGTATTTGATTTTTACCGTCATTTTTACAGATCTAATGTAATTTTTTTCAAAAAATTTTTACGACTAATAAGATAGGCTTGAGAAAGCCTATCGCAATCTTAATAGATCACAATTTTTTGGGAATGACCTAAGATCTCTTTTGTGATAAAGAAGTAAAAAATATTCCCTTTGCCGAAAAAGTAAAATTGGTTTTTAACTTTAATTTTTGAAGGTCAATTTTTTTAAAAGGTTTATGATTATTGTAAACCGCGTGAATACATCTATCGAAACTGTACTAAAAAATATTTTTTATCACTCTTAGGAGACTTAAAAATCGCTGAAATTGACGATATCCACCAATACGCTAAAACTCTCAACCTCTTCCCCTCATTGAATGATTATCGAAATAAAAAGTTTTTCACCCATAGAGTATTATTTAATAGCGCAAAATTTGAATAAAGTTTGACTTAGATTAGAAAGTTTTGATTTTTTGTGAAAGTACAGTTGAAAATAATGGCTCATATGAGTTTTCTAATAGATTTTTGACTCAAGCAAAGAGAAGTAAGCTATTTAACGTTTTAAATTTACATCTTAAGAAAAGGAATTCAACATTAAATTATTTTTCCCGTGAGTGCTATCAGAAGAAGGTTGATAAAAATTTTGTGTGCCTTCTTAGAAAGTCAATTTGTTTTTGCCCTCTCTTCGTATATTGCATCGTTTATCCGGATGATAAAATTTTTTATTTTTTTGAAAGCTTTATCACGAATAAACCGAAAACGCCATTGCCCTATATTTTCAGCTATTAACGGCACGATAGCTCGATTCAATTTCTAACTAAAGGTCTTCAACAAGAATGCTTTTAAAAACGACATTTTAAAATATTAAAAAAAATGTAATAGTCTAGAACACACTAGAATTTTTTCTATTTCTTTACTACATTCTTAGCTCTGGGATCATGCGAACAAAGAGTTTTATGAGCAGCCGGTATAATTACAGAACTTTCTGTCGTATTTCGTTTGACAGCTTTGAACCAATTTTGAAATGAAAATTAAAGTAACATCTATTTATTTGCAAAACTTAGAAGATTTATTTTATTTTTGTTAGAATCTACTGCAATTTTGTATCCAGAACTACTGCCTTCCTATGTCGAGGATACCCATCTTTTTGCGGTGAATTTAGTTCCAGATATTTTTCACTTAAAATTCCTGTAACTTTGAATACTTAGAAATATTTAAATCATTCAATTACAATTTCTTTATTTTTCAGCAGTTTGACCAACCATATTAATCAAATTCAGGTGTGTCTAAATGTAAATATTCATAGATATAAATCCATTTCCTGATATAAGTCTGGACCCTAAAGTTTGCGTGAAATATGCTTTATTGTTGAAGAAATAACTCTACTAAATTATAGAGAATACTGTCAATGACTGTTATAAATGTAAAGTTTGCAGTGAAATTCAGACTGGTAAGTTTTAATGCATTGCTCTTTAGCAGCTGCGATATCTGGCGTCTAGGAGGAACAATTCGTTATGACTAATTGCACGGGATATAGGAGCAGAGTGCAACGGAGTGTTGATTAAACTTGCTTAACGCGGAAACGACGGGCTCGTACATTCGGTAGGCAGGCATATTTCACTTGCTCGACGCTTATTCATACATGAAATAGACGTGAATACAGTATTCATACTCGTATCCGGACATCTGCACTGCTCGTACTTTCTTCCTTTCAACTGACATCTTTTAAACAGATTATAAACACGAGAATTCCACACCTTTACAAATTATATATTTAACCTAGCAGTCAATAATCATGTCGTTAGATTTTTATTTTCAAACATTCAAAACACATTAAATACTGAGGTATCAAAAGTTCCGCAGCTAAATTAAATTATTAAAAAAATTTGGTTTAATATTTTACCGAGTTGATGACAGCTGCGGCGTGGGCCAGTGAGGAAACAACATTTAGAATAAAATAAGTTCTAGAGCAACGAAAACACTGTGCATTTTGTATTTTTGGAATGCTTATTATTAATTTCAAGTAAAAAATTGAATATGGCGAAACAAAAGTTTTAAACATTTATAAACGTCGAAAAAGGTGAATGATTAATATTTGGAATGTATAATTCTGAAGGTATAAGAAGTTAATAAAACATAGCTTGAACCCGGGATAAAGGGCGAAAACCCCCAAAAATCGTGTATACCACCCCTAAAAATGGTTTTGACGATTAATTTGGAAAGGCTGCATCAGTAAAAAAATATTTTTGCAGGCATATTGTACATAAAATAAACATAAAAAATTATTTAATTGCAGACGTATTTTACACACAATATACATAAAAAATGAGAATATTCACTTTTTCAGTGTCGGCCATAGTTTTCGAGATGTCCACCCTGGGAGTAGGCGGTGAAGTGTACCGCGCAGGTCTCATGCTACCTGTCGCAGCTCATATCTCTAAAGAGATGGTTTTTTGGTGAAAATACGTAGAAAAGAAGTTCTAGCCCAGCAAATTTTATATAAATTTAGTATTGTACGCTTTCATAAAAACAAATGAGCTTATTTCGAGATATGAGCTACGAAAGGCGTGTGACTCACGCCGTACAACTCATCCACTACTCGCAGGGTCGATATCTTGAAAAATCTGACCGAAAAAGAAAAAGTTTTATACGATTTAGGATTGTTTTTACCATTCATCCCAGGTAAACAAATTTGTTTTAACTTCGTATGCCTTTAGGGATATGCATGCCAAATAATAATCATTTATTATTTTTTTCTAATGTTTTTAAATGTTAAAAACTTCTCAGCTTTTTTATTTTCGAGGTCTAAGTTGACTCCTCTAATGATCCCAGCTTCAACCGACGAAACAACTCACGCAATTTACGTTTGATATACATAAAGAAATTAATGGATTGTTTTGTAAAATTATAATTAGCCGAGATGTAGGTCCTTGAATCCACATACAACACCTGAAGACGATACAGTCGGGAAAATCACATCACTTTACAATAATCCAAAAAAAGAAACATACTAGACACTGTTCGAGAATCACTCTTTACTTCACTTTACGATAGGTGAAAAAGGAAAAAACACTAGACAATGTTCAAGAATCACTTGTTTGAGTTGAGAACACTTTGTGTTAGAGTAAGTATTCTTACTTTAGAATTCACACGTTGGAACTCGAACCGATAACCAATAACAATTTAAATAATGTAACTTGTTCTCAAAAGCTCAAAAGTTCCTGACACGAAAGTCAAACAGAACTTAAAAGAGAAAGCGGGATACTGTACAGCTAATCGAGCGAGCCACCACTGCAACACCATTACCGCTTTATATTCGCGATCGCAAAGAAAAGTTACCTTGTGGAACAATAGCGTGAAGGACAAACTCGTACAAATCACAAACCTCATTAGTAATAGTAAATATTTCTCATTTATAAACTTGTTTTAGATTTTAATTGAATTGGGTCAAATAGGATCAAAAAAGTACCAACAAATATAAAAAAAACAAAAGACTGTTTAATTATTGGGTCATTCTGTTGCATATGAAATAGAAACCTTTAGAGTCAATGTAAATATAAACACTTTACAAATCCAATTTAAGATTCTTTTTGATATTAAAAGATTGTCAGAATTTTAAAAACTATAATTTTATTAAATTGAAAGCTTTTGAAACTTGAAAAAAATATATTGGACCAAGTTCATTTTATATTAAGCCGAGAGGTTCAGCTTAATATATCAATTTTTTCTGTATTTGGATATATCATTCTATGTCGATGATAAAGAATCACCTAATCCATAATTTAATCAAGAAATTTTTTGCAGTTTTTACAATTATTCAGAGATCACCTGCGACATTTCAAAACTTGTAAAACATTTTCTCAGGATGTAGTATTCTCCGAAAGAGCATAGGCATTCGAGATTGTCTTCTTTCATTCGACGTGCGAATTGTAGCTTTCTCAATTGCCATTTCAAGTACCATTTGTTGTTTCCCAGAAAAATGAAAAAATTAGATTCTACTAAAATAACTTTCTTTAGTGTGAGGCATTGGTTTATCAAGCATAAAAATTACAACGTATGTATGATATATTTCCAGCTATTTCTCAAATGAAGTATGATGTTTTTTTAGTTTAGTTTTTTGAAAAAATCCACTTTCTGCACGTCGAATAATACCGGAAGATCCCGAAACCCGCTTACTCAGAAAATATTGCATTCTGAACACTTTTTCTGTCAATTTTTGAGAGTTTGCATATGATTTTAAAATAATTGTAACAAAGTAATTAGCAATTGCTTTATTTTCACCATAGGACCATATATCAAAATACCAAATCATTCGGACACTATGACCTAGTATTTTCTTAATATCTTGCCTCATTTGGAAAGGAATTGCTTATCGAATGATTTAGAATTGAAGAGTTCAAAATCAAACAATGTTTGATTATTAGGGTAAAAATAGATAAAATACTATTTTCCTGTATTTTGATTTTCTTCATTCATAAAAATAAGCTTCACCTCTAACTCTTTTATTTCAATCACTTTTAGAATACGTTTAGAATAATTAAGTTTCTTCTCATACGGAGTTTAAACAAGAAAATCTGAACATAATGTTAATCGACTAGGTGATCAATTTCATTTTTTATATGATAACAATATGCGAAAAATATTTTATTATTTAAGAAATTATTCAAAAGCATTAAAGCGGCCGCAAATTAAAATTTCAGTATCACTGAATTTTTAAAACGTGCAAACAGTCATATTATAAATTTTATAGAAGAATAGTTCCAAAGTACCATTTTCCCTTGATGGTTGGAGTTCAATTAAAGACACATCTTAAAGTTTTGGCTCACTTTCAACTTTAATTCTACTATAGAAGGTCTACTTAAAGCTGGAAAAGAAAGTCCACAATCCGAAAGCTATGTTTGAAACTTTTATAAATTCTTCTGGTTTCCTTGCCTTACAGTTTATCTGCATTACTAGTTCATTTTTAAATGCATTAAAATTTACTGATATAAGGTTTTAGAACTTAATTAAGAATTTTCTCAGAACTTACACAAAATATTGTTTCAAGCGTCTTTTAAATAAAATAAGGTTAAAAAAACTTTAATAAATTGTAAATAATGTGAAACTCATAAGTTAATTAATTCACATGGGTGCCAGGTAAAAATTATAATGTATTTTGGAAGCTAAATATAAACTCTATATTATTTGTAACATATTAAGTTAAAGAATTGATCTCAATGCAAAATATTAATTTTATGAGTGTATAGTAGCCAAACGTTAATAAACCAATTTTGATTAAGAAACATTTACATAGGGTTAAATACAAAGCTGTGTAAACGTTATTGTTTTGGAATATAGAAATTTTAGGAATCATAAAATATTATACGAGGTCTGTCTGGAAAGTATACTACCATGTGCTGTACAAGCGATAGTTAGTTCTGGTTAATGGCGATGATATCCCCTATAAAGTACTCCCCTTTGAAAGCCACCACATTCTTTCAGCGATCTTCTTACATTCGGAAGCACTCCTTAAAGTCAACTTTCGGAACAGCTAACAGATGCTTCGTCGTATTCGGTTTTTTTTTCTTTCCTATGAATCTTGAAATATTTTTTCTTATAGAGTATAATTCAATTTCAGTAACAACTAGAAATCACAGGGAACTACTTGACAAGATTTGTTTCTGGAATACTCTGTCAATGTTAAACGACAATTTTCATTATATAACACATTCTTTTTAAACGTTACTTTCACTCAAAGATACAGTTTCTAAAAGTTATAAGAAACTTAAGATTTATAAAGATCATCAAAGGTTATTTTATCTCAATATTTTTGAGAATATGTCTGGATCTCGCTCAACGTCTCAAAAATCTTTTCTGCCACTATGAAGTTAAGATCAATATTTCTTCTTAACAAGTGAGAAAAAACGAACGTATCGCTAGAAAATATTCTTCCCATAGAAAAAAGTTATAATCCTAACATATTCCTCGTTTTTCACACTTAACTCGCAATTCCTGGATATAATTTTCAAAGGAAAATGGAAAAGACATGCAGGTTTTTTGTTGGTAGTGTAAGCCAGTTAATAATTCACTAGAGAACTCAGGCCAAGAAGCATTTCAGCTCCAGTATCAGACATTGTCGAGAAAGTGGTAATGACTGTTTGAGCGTGTGTATTCGTGTTCACTGTACACCATGAGCCGGGTGTTGCCTCGAGACATGGGTATAGGTTTGCTACAGGCAGAAGTATGAAGGCTTCGCAAATACGAGGGTGCATGAGGAGAAAAGTGAACATAAAAGAGGAAAACTATAAAGCTGTGAAAATAAGGCTCTGAGGAAGTTGGAACCATCGGGTTAGCATGCCTGACTCCATCTTCTCCTGGGGCGAGTTAATGCATGTCTCCCTTTTCTTCATCAATGCAGATAATCTTGTAGGATCTACAAAAACAGCACAAATTAGGAGCAGTACCTTCTCTTGGCTCTCTTAAGTATTAATTATGCAGCGAGGCAAATACTGAGTTTTTCCCTCATAAACAGAAGGCGTATTCATTGCTCTAGACGGTTGAATTTATTTGGTAAAAGGATTGAACGTATATTTTAGAACGGTTGTTTTGATAGATTGTAGGGGAAAGCAGAACGACGTGGATAGAAAATCTTTTGACGTCATAATATTGATAAATGATGAACAAGAGCGGAAAATATTGCGTACCAAATTAAAGCTGGAACATTCATTTTAAAGATAGCCAATGCCATCACATGTATTGGATTAGTCATTTATACGATGTTTTATACTTTTTTTGAACTCGCTGCAGCTTTTTACAGATGTCACTCTTCTTGTACGAATTGAATATTCACATTTGAAGCCTTTCTATCAAGTTGTCGACGAAAATCGAGAATAAATTCATGAAACAATAATGCAAAACGGTGATTTCAATAAATTAATCAAATCAAATTATTTTAATAATTTAAAAAATGTTTGGATGGTAACACTTACTTATTTGTGCTTGAAACCTAAAAGGAAAAACATTAATTTGATACTGAAGTCTAACCTTTCCAGAATTTATGTACCTTGCACTGAATAAGACTTGTCATAAAAGAAAAGTGAAAGCCATTTAATTCCTTAAAAAATAAAAATTTCTCCTCAGACGAAATTTCCCTCTCCATGTTAAAACAAAAAATTGTCATTCAAAAATAGTGTGAAGGTAGTGAAAACATTGATTTTCAAACTCATTTGTCTTATTTCTACTCACCAAAAATACCGCTGAACTTTTGCTTAAAAGTCCATTTAATTTTCTCATTATTCAGTCTCTATTGGTATCCACCTCATACTGGTTTCCCCTATGCGAATGATATTCTTGAATATCATTGGTTGTGTAAATATTTTAATTAATGCACGTTGAAATTTTCCAATTATTTCAGCGTTTACAAAAACTTTTGCGTTGCAAATTAATGTCCACGTTTCAGTCAGTCAACACGCAAAGCAGCAATAAGTAAATATTTATTTATATGTACGAGTATACATATATTTAACCAGAAGGTAGTTCATTTTTTATGCAAAAGAATATTTTACAATTTTTGAAGTAGAAATATTTTAGTCCCTTATGATATTCTGGATCGACTTAAAAAAATTAATGTACTATTCATAACTTTGGAATATATTATTTTTTATTGTTGTTTGCAGATCCACTATCCATAAAAAAGCTAATAATAACTTTCAGAACGCAATTCTTAACCAATTTTAGATTTAGTTTTCCTTGAAAGATTTATATTTATATTTAGAATTTATATGCGTTAGCGATTTTAAAATTTTTTTTTTTTAAATTTTGTGGCAATGAAAATAGCGAACATAAGTCGATTCTTTTCTTTTTCTCTGTATTTTTATTTTAAAAATCTTCTATACGCTCAGTATGTCTTGAATTTGATGCGCAGAGTTGTGAGGTAGCAAAAAAGAGTTTAATAATTTCTGTTATTTTATACAAACAAATTCTAAAATCAAATATTGAACATTGATGATTTATTTCTTTTTAAAGTAGTAGTTTGCTGATAATATTACTTGTTTTTATTGACACAGTGATACTTGATCATGCTACTTTTGTTAATATTGCAAACAAATTAAATAACAAATTATGTAAACAAATTATATACAAAGGAATACTGTTGACATCTAAAGGCAGTAAAAAATCGGTTTTTTCTTCATTTTCTCTAAATGATATTGCTTGTGATTTTTAGTTCTTTTTTTATAAAATTAAGAAATAATATCATTAAATAAAAAATTCTCATCAGTAAGCATCATGAGTAATATCAGTGAACAATTCTTGAGGTGAATTTTTTTTTTATTTGTAAATTCACCATGGCCATTTTTACAAATAATTTTTTTCTAAAATTAGCAAATAATATATTCGAAAACGGAAATTGCAGAAAATTAAAAAAATCCATCTAGAACATCCACAACGTGTATTTATTTATACAATTTGTTAATGATAGATAACCTCACTTATCGAACATTTTTCGCTTTTATATACTCCTGTTTATCAAATAAAAAATGTGTTTTTTAGTGAACAATTAAATGAAATTTTTTTTTTAATTTTTCGAGTCCCTTTTAAAAAATTTATTTGGGTTGTAATTGCATTAAAAATGCCTATAAATTATATTCTGCACCTAAAAAATATAATTAAAACTTAAGGGATAAAATTTTATCAAATTGGATAGAGCCCCCTAGAACTCTGATACTGCGGAAATTTATTGATCCACTCACTAAGTCTTTTAATTTTAAGTAAAATCATTCGCGAAGCTTTCGATTTTGAAATGTGATTTTGAAAACGTGATGAAAATTTAAATTTCAAAGACTTTGAGTTGTTAATTACATTTTTATTGCATTTTTCCCTAAAGGAAAAAGGGAAAGGTCCTTTTGAAAAACATGGAGTCAGAAATATTGTACATTCTTAGGGTTTTGTAGCTCCGGGCAAAAACCCTTGACAGCTTCGGTCGGGTTTCTGTTCATTCGTCAAAATTTTTTCATGTGTGGGGCACAGTGTTTGACAGTAACGCGTTACTTAAAAGTTACTTTTTTTAGTAACGGTAATGGTAACGCGTTATTTAAAAAAGATTAACGGTAACGGTAACTCTTTACAGTTTTCAGATAACAGTAATGCAAAGTAACGCACGATACCGTTCCTTACTTCATAAAATGTTGAAATAAGTTTAGAAATAAATTCAATGTTTTAATGTCAAGAAAACCAATCAGATGATGTATATTCTTACTTCCTTGCACACATTTGTTTATCTAAAGAAATCACTCATCCGGTACGTTTTGGGAGTACCGAACAGTGCATCTGTTTAGCGACAGTTCAGTAGGGTGGTCCAACAATTTTTTTTTTAATTTTTATAAGTACCGGCCGAAAATTTGTTCGAATCGACACAAAAATAAATCCATAAAAAAAATTATATTTAGTGGTGCCGCAAGCCCCATATGAAGTTTAAAATGTATTTCCCATAAATCCGTAAGAAAAAAAGCCGTTTTTGTAACTTTTATTGAGAATTCTTAATCTTGTCTAAATCGAGTTGAAACTCAACATTTCTCTTCACAATTAGCAATTAGACAATTGCTGCCTTTCTGATACCTCGCCGAAGTCTCTCAGTAACTTATTCAAAAGAAAGTTGTATTCAATATTATCCATGCAGGAAATTTGAAACGTATTCCCAACGTCCGCTTTATCTTAGAAAAATATATTCGCAAAAAAGAGATTATTTAAAATATAGTTTTCTCTATTATTTATTTATGATTACATTGTTTAAACAATTTTTTAGTAACTTTCATTAATTATTATCACACCAAGTGAAAAAACGACAAAAAGGTAAACATTTTTGAAAAAAGCAACTATCAGGCATTAATATAGATAAAGATAGTCATGAACAACAATAATTTCTTTAACAATTATTTTAGCTAAATCTTTTTAATTACTAAGCCACTTCTAATGAAAAATAGACTAATAGTTCAAAAAATTAGAAAAAACCGCAGCATTCTACCAATGAGCAAAGAGAATTATATTAATAGTAATAAGAAATTGTTTGAACAATCACTCTTGTTAACATTGATGAAGTATCACCTCACTCTGATTGAAAATTGAACAACAAATTAAAAATTTGTGAACAATTGGGACTTTTTAACTCTATTCTATCATAAAATTGCTAAAGATAATAATAAATTTCGTGGTTAATTCAGGACCAATTTCTTTAGACCATTTAATATTCCAAAAAGGAAAAGAAATAATCCAAAACGAAAAGTGAGGTAGTTTAGAAGGCTATTTTCTAATGAATTATCTTTTTCATGCTTATTTTGCATAAAATTTATCATGATAAAATAGATTACTTTTCAATCTTAAATTAAAAAATAATGAATTGTTTAAATAATGTATAGAAACATCTAATTATCAGTTTAAAATGTTTTTTAATGTACCAGAAACAATTTTAATGAAAAAGACGGCAAAAATTATAATTAGCGTCGAAATCTCGCAAAACCAATTTTTTTCATTTATGGCTTTTTTTGGAATCATATAAAACAGTCTTATAGGGGTGATATTTTATTCATATTTTTTTCGCTAATTGTAAAGACAAATGTTGAATTCCAACTTGATTCAGCTAATATTGATGATTTTGAATAAAATATTTAAAAATATGTTTTTTTCTACAGTATTCATAAAAATCGAGAAAAACATCGTCCAATTTTATATTTCAAATAACGTACGGTTCTACATAGTCGGATTAATACTTTTAGAGCAAATACATCAAATGACATTTTTTTTAAATTGGTACTATTGAAAAAATTTGAAATTTTATGGAAAGTCTTCAGTAGATTGAAGCATAGATTTCTAAACCTAATAATTGTTTAAATAAAAGATATCTTATGGACAAATTCAGTATTTTTTAATTACTTTACCTAAATGTAAATATAGTATACAGTTTTATTAAAATTTTCAATGAAATGTACTAATTTCTTAAAATTCTTTTGCACCCAGAAAAAAGTTTTGTTGAATCAAGAAAACTTTATTTAAATCAAAGAAGTTCTCGTATTAATATACGGTAAAAAAACATTTAATTGATTTAAAGACATGTTTTGGTCATTTTTTTTTTATTTAAAGAAATATTTCGTTAGTTTAAACGGAAAATTTCTTTAAATTAAAAAAATATTTCATTCCTTCAAACCAAATATTTCTTTGAATTAACGAAATATTTGATGGCTTCAAATGAAAAATTTCTTCAAATTAATGGAATATAATTTTTTATTTGACCTGTATATTTCTCTAAATGAAATAAACGTTTTGGTTGAAAAAAGAAAACAGGTGAGTTTAAAATAAATAAAAATTTCCTTTGAATCCAATAATGAATTAAAAATAAATTGACTTCCTTATGAAATAAATAATTTAATTTAATTCAAAACGATGATACCTCTGAGTAAATACAAGCAAAAAGCAAAAAATTTCGTTTTTCTTCACATGGGAGTTTTTTTGAATAATTGGATTCGACAACTCGAGTTTCAAGAAACTTGCATTGTGTATTTTTTCACTTGAGGAAAAAAGTTTATTTTAATATTTAATTGTGACGAAATGGTGCACAGGAGGTCAGGATTTAAATTATTACCAAGAGGCTCCCGTCCTCGCAAAAATTTAATTACAATTTGTAATATTTAATTACCACAAAAATGAAGTAAAAAAACTTCTATAAAAACTTGACGTAACATTCAAAACTCAATTAAAAGAAATCATAAATTATTCATAAGCAGAACCTATAGATTGGAACCGAATCATTTGTTTAGGGTCTCTGTTTCAATTATTTTTTTACTTTAAGAATGTAAAATAATCCATTTTCTCAAGAATTAATTTCATGTAAAAGAGCAGGAAACATATTCCTTCATTAAAAAAGAGATTTCTAAACTATCTTACTTTCCGGCTCTCCGTCCTTTTTATACTACTTGGGGAGCAACATATTTCGAGGCCAATTTAGACATTCTCATCAGGGACTAATTTATAGGACTAACTAAAGGTATAACAAAAATATGGTGTAACCTGAAAAGAAAATATTTCAATGCATATTATGTAAAATATAATTAACTCTAATATAGTCTATATCATTAGTGAGTCTTTGATTGCTCTAAAGTTGCTTAATTTTTGATTTAAAAATTACATTAAATTACTTATATCCAATTAATATCTCTATCTCATACCTTGTTGTATCTTAAGAGATCTCTTTTTAAATTAATGGCTCTAGATGTTATTAAATATGTTTCTTATTTTATCTATTTTAAATTTAATAATAATTTCTATAAACAAAATTTGGAACTCCCATAGGGTCATCGTATAAAATTCTTTTATATTTTTCACTGTTCCTCCTCTAGCATCAATCTCATTACCCCAATTTGTATAATTTCAATGAAATCCATTTTTTATATACCAGAGAACAATCAAATTCTAGAGCAATCTTATTTGCTTGTTAATGTGTTATTTATTATAAGCAAATTTCGTCTTCACTATTAGTAATTATGTATAAAAACTGAATTACTACCTGTGTTAACTTGCAACAATTTAAAAACACACACTAGAATATCTTATCACTGATTCAGATAATTTTAACAAAAGACACTTTAAAAAACAACAAATTTTTGAAAACAATATATAAAATTCAGTTATTAAAGTGTCTTTTGTTAAAATTATCTGAATCAGTGATAAGATTTTCTAGTGTGTGTTTCTAAATTGCTGCAAATTAACACAGGGAGTAGTTCAGTTTTTATACATAATTACTAATAGTAAAGACGAAGTTTGCTTAAAATAAATAACACATTTAGAAGCAAATAAGATTGTTCTAAAATTTGATTGTTCTCTGGAATATAAAAAACGGACTTTATTGAAATTAATAGAAATTGGGGTAATGAGATTGAAACTAGAGGAGGACCAGTGAAAAACATAAAAGAATTTTATACGATGACCCTATGGGAGTTGAAAACTTTTGTTTATAGAAATTATTATTAAATTTGGAATAGATAAAATAAGAAACATATTTAATAACATCTAGAGCCATTAATTTAAAAAGAAATCTCTTAAGATAAAACAAGGTACGAGATGGAGTTATTAATTGGATATAAGTAATTTAATATAATTTCTAAATCAAAAATTAACCAACTTTAGAACAATCAAAGACTTACTAAAGATATAGACTATATTAGAGTTAATCATATTTTACATAATATCCATCGAAATATTTTCTTTGCAGGTTACATCATCTTTTTGTTATATCTTTAGTTAGTCCTATGAATTACTCCCTGACGAGGAGGTCTAAATTGGCCTCGAAACATGTTGGTCCCGAAGTAGTATAAAAAGGACGGAGAAAGGGAAAAAGTGAGAGGTTGGTTTTGGTTGACTTTTTCCTTTTTTCTCCTTTTTTTTCTTTATTGTTGATATTTATGTCTCTAATAAGCCGGAAAGTAAGCTAGTTTAAAAATCTGCTTTTAATGAAGGAATATGTTTCATGCTCTTTTGCATGAAATTATTTCTTGAGAAAATGGATTATCTTACATTCTTAAAGTAAAAAAAAACTGATTTGTTCTACGCAATCTCGTTGCACATTAGTAATGTGGATTAATAAAATCTTTCTTTGATTCAAAGAAATAATTTGCATATTTCCAGTTACTGACTCCAAAGAAATTATTTCTTTGATTGTTTCTAGTAACTGTTTCAAATTAAAATAATTTTGTTTTGAATCAAGAAAATCATTTAAAAAAATAATTTCTTTAAATGGAAGAAAGTACGTGACGTCATTTATTAAAATCAAAATAAATTTTCTTTTAATCTAAAAATATTTGTATTTTGAACCAAAAGAACCTAGTCAAAAAAAGTTTTTTTTTAATTTAAAAAGAACTTTTTTCTGGGTGTGGAATATTCAAATAATGTATTAAATATTTAATTTAAAAAAAGTAATGACAAGGTAACGGGTTACTTTTTTCAGTAACGGTATGGGTAGCGCGTTAGTTTTAAAAGAAGTAAAGGTAACGGTAATGCCTTACAAATTTTTACGCAATAACGGTAAGTTTAACGCGTTAAATTAAGACAGTAACATGTCAAATACTAGTGGGGAAATTCGGGAAGGGAAGTATGGAAGGGTAGGGGAAGTAAGTAGGGGAGGTGAAATAGAGAGTAGATGAAATGGTATGGGTGAAAAGATAATGTAAAGGTTATAGGGGAAGTGGAAAATTGAAGGTTTAATATAAAAGGAGAATTAGGGGAGATGAAGTAGGGGGAAGAGGATTGGTAGCGGAGGACAGGCATGAGGAAGGGAACTGAGGGGTGATGGATGATAAGATAGGATCGGATGGGATTAGACAGGTCAGGAGAGGAGAGAATATGAGAGAGAAGAAGGGGTGGAGTTTTAGGGAGAGGAGGATATTTGAACAAATAAACGGTAACATCTTAAGAGACTACGAAATTTAAATATTTAAAAAAAAATTTATAAATCGAATGTGCGCTTAAGATTTTCGTTTTCTTTAATTTATCAGGAAAGTTTAGAGTCGACAGATCATAAATTAAAAGTCGCGATATATAATATCAAATTAAATTCTTGTGACGATTAAATTTCCTGTCATATAAATATTCGTTCGAAAAGATGAAGCTTTCTTTTATCTTTGGAATTTTGCAATCAAACTAAGTGCAATCGCTGAGTGGCTCTGTTTTATGAATTACTCTAGAAATTCGAGTCTTCGAAGTAGGAAAAGTTGAGGAATATTTTTCTTCTCTAAAGACAAAGGAAAAATATATTAGGGGAAACACGCAGTAGAGAGAAATGCAAAGCTGGACTCGATAAGATTGCGGTGCACCCAGTATAGGGTTTGAACAGTGATGGCTGCATTGTTTCTTGTCGACGTTGCGCAGCAATTTTGCTGCATCACCATCGCACCGAAAGCAGAGGGGATTGCACTTTACGTTTTGTCGAGTTTTCGATAAAGCGATGCCATCCTGTCGTCTCATCGCCAACCTCTTCTTCGTTTGAGAAGTCACCTGAAGCCGACCCCGACGCGAGAATAATAATACCGAATACACCAATCTCATTGTTCAGTGCACGTACCTATATTATTCTAGACTCGACTCTCGATTATAAACCTTTCAATACCGAATTAATGGAGTTTATAAAATTACGAAACTAATTAAATTGGCAAGAAACTTTACTAAAGGGATGCCACACACTTTGAAATTTTGTTTCGATTCATACTACTCTAAGTAATACTTCATTACCAAACTTGTATTATGCTAAAGTAGTGGGATGCGTTTTTTATCCATTCTCGAGAAAAGCGGCTTTAATCGGGCCAATAATTTTTTTTAAATACAAAATTTTGTGATTTTAAAAAGATTTGTGTGTATAATATAATTTTGTGTGTTTAAACGTAACCAAATCCGAAGATTGTTTATGCAAATAGTTTAAATCATTAATAGTTCTTTTAAATTTGTAAAGTATCTTAGCTAAAATTTATCGGAAAACATCCATATTTGATTATGTAAAAAATGTAAGCCTATTCGTTGAAGCATATCTAAACTGTGGATTTGTTTACAAATTCAATAATTCACTACTGCTTTAATAATTCCTATATTAGATATTTTTAACACACACAAAAGACCTTGTTTGAAAAATCTGAAAATATTTAAAAAAATTGTACTTCTGAAAAGTAAAAGAAAAATATGAATATGTCGTCATTAAAAAAAGAACGTAAAAATAGAATTAATAGCGTAGACGAAAAGTGTAATTATCCAACGAAATTTTTTAGCCCCCAATGTGCACTTCGTTAAATCAGGCGGTTCATCTCCGGATGTATAAGCAGAAGGTATGAGTTCGATTCTTCCTGCCTGTACCATTTTCAATTTTTCTCCTCAACTAAAATTTATTATTGCAATTGACTATTATATTTATTTAAATAAAGGCAAAATATTTATTTTTAAAAATTATTTCATATAAAAAATTTACCTTTTCAAATTTCACTACGTTTAATAATACAAAGGATGCTATCGATAATTGAATGGTAAAAGTGTAATTTATTTTTGCCAGAAATTCTCTTTTATTTATATCCTATTTATACGTCCTTTTATTTTATTATTTATTTGCGTAAAAAATGATCATGTTTAATTGAATAAAGAAAAATAAGAATTTTCTATAAAAAGCTTTTCTCAGAGTAAAAGTTTAAACGTTAAAAAAACTAATTGTTTCATATGAAATAATTATAAAAAATGAATATTTTGGCTTGATTTAAATAAATTTATTGGTCAGTTGCCCCACTGTGGGGCAAAACGTCAATAAATTTTTCAAAGCAGGATAAAGCCGAGAATTTTAAAGCAGCTATACTAGAATTCCTAAACGTCATATTGCTCCAAGAAAGATAAAAGTTCGTTGACATGACAACACATGATATGGCAATTCATTCGAAAGACACACACACACACATATATATATCATATATCTCACGGTAGTAAGACGTGGTTATGGCTGAAATTTTACCGCGATTTCGTTGGGATTTCCCGGGACGGTTGAATATTTTAACGAGGAGTTCTATGGTGACCTTTATTTTGACTTTGAAGTTCACCTTCATGGTTTTCTAAAGGTCAACTTTGTTTTTTTAAATGGAATCCCCCTTTTTTACATCTGCAATCGATAGAGCAAAAAATTCTATGTGCAGGTACGTACCCAAGTCATAGGTCAAGTGTAACGTTCAAGGTCAGTTAGAGGTTATTTGAAATTAACAAAGTTTTCCAAGAGGTCAGTGTAGTTCCTGGAGTAAATTTCAACGAGGAATTCAATGGTGACCTTCATTTTAACATTGAAGTTGACCTTCATGTCTTTTTGAAGGTCAACTTTGTTTTCTAAATGGAAACCCCTTTTTTACATCTGCAATCGATAGAGAGGTAAATTCTACGTTCCAGTACGTACCCAAGTCATAGATCAATTGTAACGTTTAAGGTCGGTTAGAGGTTATTTAAAATTAACAAAGTTTTCCAAGAGGTGAGTGCAATTTCTGAAGTAAATTTCAACGATAAATTCATTGGTGAACTCTGTATTGATCTTGGTTAGAGCGTTTTGAAAATTGTAAAATCATAAGGAAATTTTTCATTAAAAGTTCCAGGTGTTCTGGTGAAAGTTCTGTTCCTCCCCAAAGAGTTATACAGTCCTATACCGTTTTTCTATTCCTAAGTCGATACTTAAGGCGATACCATAAGTCCAATACCGTTTTTCCATACGAATATTACGAATCGAAACTAAATTTACGTATTACGAGTACATACTTACTATCTTTCACTCACTACGTCCTCACTGCTCACTACGTTCCTCGGTAATGCTGAACGTAAACGTAAACTGCTTGGAAAAAACCTTGAAAAAACCTTGAAAAAACCTTGAAAAAACCTTGAAGATCATCACTAAGATCAATACAGAGCTCACCAATGAACTTCTCGTTGAAATTTACTTCGGGAATTGCACTGACCTCTTAGAAAACTTTGTTGACTTGGTACGTAGCTAAACGTAGATTTTTCCGCTCTATCGATTGCAGATGTAAAAAAGGGGGTTTCTTTTTAAAAAGACAAAGCTCACCTTCAAAAAGCCATTAAGGTCAACTTTAAGGTCAAAATGAAGGTCACCATTGAATTCCCCGTTGAAATTTACTTCAGGAATTACACTGACCTCTTGGAAAACTTTGTTAATTTCAAATAACCTCTAACTGACCTTGAACGTTACAATTGATCTATTACTTGGGTACGTACCTAAACGTAGAATTTTCCGCTCTATTGATTGCAGATGTAAAAAAGGGGGTTTCTATTTTAAAAAACAAAGTTGACCGTCAAAAAGCCATGAATGTCATCTTCAAGATCAAAATGAAGGTTACCATTCCATTCCTCGTTGAAATTTACGTCAGGAATTACACTGACTTCTTGGAAAACTTTGTTAATTGCAAATAACCTTTAACTCGCCTTGAACGTTACACTTGACCAATAACTTGGGTACGTACCAAAAATTCTACCTGAACGTAGAATTTTCCGCTCTATCGATTGCAGATGTAAAAAAGGGAGTTTCCATTTTAAAAAACAAAGCTGACCGTCAAAAAGCCAAGAAGGTTGACTTCAAGGTTAAAATGAAGGTCACCATTGAATTCCTCGTTAAAATTTACTTTAGGAATGATCTTGACTTTTTTTAAAAATATTTTACCTGAGGAAATATCCAACCGTCCCGGGACTTTTTAGGCACCCTGTATATATATATATATATATATATATATATATATATATATTTGACTGCTAGTGGTGCAGGATAAAAAACATTAAAACCTATAAATATTTCCTTGATTTCATAAAAAATTTAAATAAACAGATTTAAAATTCAGGAATTTAAGGCAAGGATTAAGTCGTGTTTTTATCAGAATGGTTTGAAATTATGCTTATAGTGATAAAAAATTAACTTAATTGATTTTCCAAGAATATTCATTCCCGTTAAAAACAAACGCATTATTCCGTAATTTATTCACAAGCCTTTGTTTTGCACTAAACTGTCCCATCAGAAAACCATCATAAAACTGCATGCTTTGTTAATGTTGTAAACAAATTCTATAAACAGGATTACTATTTGGCCATTTATTCACGAAAATTCATTCTGCTTTCACTAAAGCGATTTTAAATTGGTTTAATAATAATTATGTATTATCATAAAATTTTCTCTTTCCTTTGTTAAAATTGTACAAAAATTCTATAAACTGATTCACGATTCGGCCATTTATTCACAGAAATTCATTTGAATTTTATTAAAGTGACTTTAAGTTGGGCTAATAATAATGTATTATAATAAGACCTTGTTCTTTTATTGTTAGTGTTATAAACAAAAGATATAAAAAATGTATTATTCGGAGATTTATGCACAGAAATACGTTCTGTTTTCACGAAAATGGCACTAAATTGATTTAATAGTGATGTTTCATGAGATAAATTTGTCCTTTTCACATATTTATTAATTTTATAAAAAAAGCTTATATGAAAAATTGCACTATTCTGGCACGTATTTACAGAAATATATTCTATTTTCACTGAAACCATTTCAAGTCGATTTCCTTATCGTAAATTAATGTTCAATTGCTAATAGAATTTGTTTGAAACGTTCATGAATTTTATCGAGCAATAATCCCGTAAATGCCTGAATTATACATTTGTCTCTATAATTTATTGATGAAATTCACAAATATTGATTAGCTACCATTTTTTTACTCTGAACCACTCCCGGTGGAATGCGAAGTAGATTTGATCAATAAATCTGAATCACAGAACCACCAAATTTGAAATTTGTTTATAAACATTCATTAAAACATTTCATTATTCAATTTTGTATATTGGACACCACTTCTCTAATTGCGATTCATGCCGAGTTTATTTCGATTGTTCACGGAAAGAAAGAAAAAGGAAATCGACTCTTGTAAATCTCTTTGGAATTAAGTTATTAGTATTTGAAAAAATTAAAATTGATTTAAAAATGTCGGCTCTAGGCTGTTTTGCAACAAATTTTTACTTTTTCCCCACTATGAGTCTGTCAAAAGACGTTCGCAACACATGTCTGTCCGGAAAGTATTCGACTTTGTGGTGCACCAGGAGTAAGAGATAATTCTAGTCAAAAGTGATAATATTCCTTTCAGAGTATTCCCTTTGGAAGCCACAACCCCATTTCAGCAACCCTGCCATTTTCGGAAGTATTCCTTACAAGTCACGTCTTGGAATAACTAATAGCTCCTTCGTCGCATTCTGTTTTATTTCATTTACATCTTGAAATCGTTTTTCTTTAAGAGGATACTTCAATTTGTAAAATGTATATAATATTCATTTGCTTCATACAAAAATGTATAAAACAAATTAATATTATATATAATATGTGACACTGTATAAACTATACATAATAATTTCGTCTAGATATTATTGTATAGAGACTGCCGAAGTTAAGTAAGACCGTGTTTCGCCAGAAATTGCTGAATGAGCTGCCAGGAAAAGGCAGACACTTTGTCGCTTTATTTCCAAAAATTAAACCTTTTCACTGCAGCATCTAATCGCTCTAGAACTTAAAGGTAGTACTTTTTGTTTAATATCTGATCCAAACTAGCCCTAAATGGTAAATACCTACCTACCTTTTTTTTGAGAATGGCTAAAAATTTAATTTTTATACTTTAGCATATTACAAGTTTCGGAAAAAGCTTCTACTGGAAGAACTATCAATCGAAAATAAATTGCAAGAAAAAACTTCCCCTTATCCATCTGTTTTTGACAAAGGCGATAAGTTTTGAAGGTTCAATTGTTCAAATGACGTATAGGATCTTTAAACTGAGCCGGCGAATTCTGCGCAAAACGGAAGAATGAAGGAATTAATATCAAAGTGGTAAAACGGAGAATATTCATTTGAGAGATTTCTGTTCTTGAATATTCAAGTCTCCGCGAATATGCGTTTGAGAATATTCTCGTTTCATGTCCCTAGAGGCGAACATGTACAAGTCTTTAGAGAGAGGTCGGATATTTGTAAGTAAAGTGTTAGCGACTCTTCCAAGTGCACCATCATTTTCGAAATCATACGTTCATAGCGAGGCTTCTGAGAATCTGACCTGAATAAAACTAAAGAGCTCAAAAGAGAATATTGAAATTTTTGAGGACCCTATATCAGCTCAGAATTTTCCTGCATAAAAACGTAGTAAAATTAATAACAAAATTCTCAGGAATTAAAAAGGAATTAAAACAACTAAAATTAAATTAATTTTGATAGGCACGCATGGAAGTAATTTCCACTTCAAAAATAAAAAATACCCTTTTGTTATTCTCTTTTTTCATATTTTTTTCTCATATGTTTTCTAATCTTTAAAAATATTATGTATACAAATTTAAAATATTTTTGTGTTAATCCAATATTCTGGTAAAGGCCACACAAATTAAAGATATTGAAATATTCTTTTATTGAATTAACTGTATTTCTGAAAATCGTATGGCTCTAAACTTTGCTTAATATAAATTATATAGTTTCAGAAAGAGAGAATAATGTTCAAGAATACAAGCTACTTAAAAAAATATTTTTGTTTCTGAAATTTTTCTGTTACGAAATGACTAATGGTACTCATCAATTATATTTTCATTATAAAATGTAATTAATTTTTAGTTAAAAAAACATATTACATTTTTTCAAATTCTTACATAAATGGAATTTTATTTATATTCTTAAAAAATCTTTAAAATTCTACCGCACATTGTGATGAAAAATTTGATTTTTTAATTGTTTAAACAATTCTAATTTATATCATTTATTTACATATGCTGTTTGTAGAAAAAAGTAATTTCGCTATTCGATTCTACTGAGAAAATGACATAAATATATTATTTTCATAAGATATTAAGCGATACGTTTTTTTCGATTTGCAAAAAAAAATTGTGTACGAAGTTATGCGTATTTGAATTTTGTGCCATGTTTTTCAAAAAACCCCAGTTTTTTTCTGTGAATTTTTAAACGTTTTAAACCAATTACAATACTTTCCGTTTCACTTTTTATTTTGATAGCGATTATTGTCTTCTTTTAAAATGGACCGAAGAATGTAAATCGATTTTTCTCATTTTTCTCGCAAACAGCGACAGTTTGTTCGAGAAAATGTAAAGATAAAAGTTTGCGCGTCTAAAAAAGTTCTATAAAAATACCTCTTGCTTTTTTACGATACCCTGCATCGTTTACGGTTTACGATTTATTTTTCCCGCATAAATCTTTCAAAATTTCTTCCTCTTCAAAGTGCAAATTGAAAAAAATCGGAAAATAGTATAAGTGTGGGGTTTTGGAAAAAATCGAATTTTAACATTTTCAGAAAAACTACCGTAATTTTGTTCAATTTTAAACTTTTTGTATATTTTTCGGTAGATTTCAAAAAAAGACATTAAATAATATTAAAATCGAAAAGAAATCGATTGATATTTAAATTGGTTTAAAAGTTGTAGAGATTTAAAGAAAAATATGTGTTTTTTGTAAAACAAAACACAAAATTAAAATATGCATGTTGAACTTAAAATTAATTACACTTTATTATGGAAATATCGTTAATGAGTACCATGAATACCATGAGTCATTTTCTAGCGAAAATTGGAATATGTCTTATCGAAAAATATATATTTTTTAATTGTAAACCGTAACAAATTATCAGGAATAAATAAATTAAAACCAAACAAATTTAGGCGCAAAAATATTCTTTAAGTTGCAAGTACTCGAAGAGCAGTAAAAGAATTTAGTTAATATTCATCCTTCCGTATATCGCTCTTTCTAAAACTATTCAATTTAAGTTGAGCAAATTTTAAGTCCATATAATTTTCAAAAATTCAATTAATTTAATACAACATTCTGGCAGCGCTCATTTTTATTTTTTAATGGGTGATAATACTTCAAGAATTTTTTCATACTTTAAATTTCTATGGCCTTGATGAACATATTGCATGAACATCGGAATGTTTTAAATGTTTATACATTTTTTGAAGTTTTTTGACTGCAAGCGCACAATTTTTTCAAATATTTTAAAGGATTTCAAGAAATATTAACGGATTTCACAATATATTAAATTATTTTAGAAGATTTCAAAACATTCCAAAGTATATCGATGAATTGTAGAGGATTTTGTAAGATATAAATGAATTTTCAGAATTTCAGAATATTATAAAGTCTTTTCAGTAACGTCGAGAAATTTAAATATTTTTAAAAAGATTTTAATGAATTGGAAAATATTTTAAGCGATTACAAGAGATTTAAGAAGATCCTAGCGCATTTGAATAAGATTTCTAAATAATTCATGGAATTTGAAAAATTCAAAATTTTAACAGTTTTTAAGATTTTCTGAACTTTTTTACGGAATGTCAAAGTTTTTCAAAGATTTCCAGGGTTTCCACTTGATATCATAAAATTTAATTAATGGACGTATATAATTTTAAATATTGCTCAATGAAACAGAAATAAAACAAATGGGAAAACGCACGTTAGATATTCTTTGCCCCCACCCGCCAAGTAAGGATTCCTATTATTTTCGGAATCCCTCTGTCCCTCGAAAAAATGCATTATGCAATTAATGGAAGCTCCCTTTAAAAAATATAATTTTATAATAAAAGTTAATAACAAGATTTATTTCTTATCTACTTAAAATTCCTTTTTTTGGAGCTAATTTCGAAGAATACCCAGGAATATTACAAGAACGAGAGAGATCGAAAGAGCGAGTGAGAGCGCAACCTCAACTTTACGTACAAATCTTAACGCTTCTGAACGACTTCCGTTACTTTTTTTTTGCTCAGTTCTCTTCTACCTTAACTTTTTCATTTTCTTCAGATCAACTCTTTTGTTCTTTCTCATTTCCTCTCCTAGCCTCCTCCAATTGTTACATCCACTTCATCTGCCCCAAATGTCTTCACCAAATTCTCCTGCTAGCTTCCCTTATCTTCCATTTCTCTTCCACATTCTTTGTATACGTGCTCCCACGTTTCCTATTTCAATTCACAGATTATGCACTTTCTGTTCTCTTTCTTTTCCCGATACATCCAATTCCTTGCCTCGTTTCCCAAACAAAATCCTGCTATTATCGTCCATCTAATGTCTCCCCGTCTCTTTTATAAATACTTTGCTATTATTTTTTATTTTATAATCTTATGCAATTTATTATATTTTTATTTCTGAATCATCCCCCATCTTTCTAATAATTGTTTTCTCTGCCTTCTGTCTTCAGTTCTTTAGAGTTTAATCCATCCCCTCTCCTATTGCTCCAGCACTAAAGAAGTCCCTCCTTTCTTCTTCTCATCATGCTAATTTTGTCGCCCTCCCTGTCCTTTCTTCTACCTACTTAAAACACTTTTATAGCCCCCCACCCCTTTTGCTCACTTAGCTTCCTCTCGAACTTCCATGCTCATTTTCCCAATCCAGTAATTAATTTATCCCGTTGTAACAATACACACCTTTCCTATAACCTCTTTATCTCTTGTCTTTCCTTCAATTTCCGTATCTATCCTCCATAACGCAATACCCTGCTGCTCCTTTTATCCTTTCTCTTAGAGATACTCTATAAACTACATTGCGAGTCTTGGCCAAATGTTTACCCCCCCCCCCCCTCCTCATTGACAACCGTTGATTTTGTTATGCCCCACCCCGAAATTAACTTAGCCTTTAGGTAAAACCCGATTTTACATTTATGCTGATTAGTCCGCGGGCGGGGTATGTTCCCGTATGCATTCAAGAGGCAAAAGATAAAAACCAGTTAATCTTATGTATTTTGACCTGCTTAATCCAATGATACCGGTTAATTTTACGAGAAGTGGATGGGTTATGTTTAAAACACAGTTGTTTAAACAAATATAAAAAATGGTTTTTCTCAACGGGACAGTTTTATTTTTAATAAGGACAATTCTAAGCATAAACGTTCTCTTGTTATTTTTTCTTTAAATGCACATTTACAAAGTTATAAATTTTTAAAGTTCAAAATTTGACTTTTTTTGCAAACTTTAAGTATCGATTATTATTGACCTATTGAATGTTTTTTTTTAAATTGAAGAAGCAATTTGTTCTTTTAGAGTTCCTCTACCTATTCATTATACGCAAAATTTGTCCCGACTGTTTGCAGTCAATCAATTAGTTCCTAATAAATAATTATTTCATTATATATGATCATTGCAACGTATCAGCAAGTTAATTGTTGGAACAAAAACGCTGACAAGATTTTGCGTGTGTTTATAGCGACTCTAGTTGATTGTCTACCTGACCATGTGGTGTATTATAAACTGCAATAATAAATTAACAATTAAAATAAAAAAATCAATTCCATATAAAAAAAACGAATATTGAATTATCAAACCAAAAATATTAACTTTTGATTAAAAAAACTCAATTGTTTTCAAAAAAATTTGCCCGCCTTGCTGGCATATTCTCATAGCGCGCTGCGCGCGTGGCTCGCAAGTTTGGGCGCGCCTGGGGCGCGCGGATATTTATTCCTTGTATTTAGAATGCTTGAATAACATTTTATCAAAAATATCTCTTTTAGATCACAGTATTTATATTCGTCTTCATATTCTGAATTTTATCCTTAATTAAGTGTAATTAAAGATTAAGTTTTTAAAGCTCTGTAGGCTTTGAGGTACACATTCTCATCGTGATATTCGCGCTGCACGCTCGATTTTTGACATACATTCGCAAATGTATATTTTCTGAACCACCTTAAAATAAATTTAAAAAACTGCCATTTCTTTTTTAGACACTTTTATCTATCCCACGTTGTTATGCTAAGAATGGGGCTTTTGTTTTCATATTATTTTTTATGGATAAAGAAAAATATCCTACATGTCTTCTTCTATATTTTTTATGTATCTCGTGCCTTTTGGCGTAATATTGGAATTTTCGATTTTCTGCATATTACTTACGATAAAAACAATTACGTGTCCAATTAGAAAATGGTTAACGCATATTTCAGGATTTTTCAAAAGCTCTAATTTCACTTTGAGACTTTTGTTCATATTTTTCGTCGTTCGGGGGTATGTGGTCAAATTTCGGGCAATTCTAATACTTTCTTATTCAGAAATGATGAGAATGTAATCAATTATTAAAAATTTGTAGCTCTTTTTTGGGTAAACAATTTTTGTTTATTTCTTTTTTTTTTTAACTTTTGTCATTTGTCCACAAATTCTAATGTTTTTATTTTCAGTGTTATTTTTCACGAATAAAGCAAAAAGTACGCGTTCTATCAAGAACTGATTAGTAACGAACTTGTAGATCCTTTTTAGAATCACAATTTTTTGTTAATTCATCTTTTTTTGTACCCTGCATAGTTGGACCCAAAAATTGAATTTTTGATTTTTAATTATTTTTTGTTCAATAAAAATTTGAATTTTCGATTTTCCGAGAAAATTTAAAAAGATTTTATGATAATCTTGTAGGGCTTTCAAAAAGCAATGTTTTTCATCGCTTGCCTTTTTTCCATATCGTCCGATTTATGGCTTAAAATTTAGATTTGTGATTGATTTTTAAAACTTTGAAAATACTATAACTCTGAGAACATTTTTCTTATAGAAAAAAGTCATTAGAATAAATTGTTCGCCTTTTTGAATAATTTGAATATTCCAACCTAGAATTTTCAAATTCAGAAAAAAAGAAGTCGCAAAAATTTTCAAAATGCACTCACTTTTTAATTGTTATCCAAAATGGCTGGTTAGCGAACTCGTTCTTTCTCTTCGGACCTAAAAAAAGTGTGCCAAAGATCGATTGGATTCGTTAATTTTTTCAAAAGTTATCGTGTTTACGGACGGATGGACGGACAGACAGACGCTATCGTAAAAACTTGATTTTCGGATTCAAGGGGTCTCGATACGTGAATGTGAAAAACTAATTTCGAACGAAATACCAGAACTTAACTTAAAGTTGAATTTTCAACTTAATTAGATTAATTTAAAAAATTAACAATTTTTGAAAAAATAGTATAATGTTATAATGTTACCTTTTTACTTAAAAAATGACAGTTTTTGACGAAAAATGGAATAGGCAGATTTTCAATTACCAAATTAATTTTTTAACCAAAAAAAGGGAATCTTCAACAAAAAGTTCAATTTCCAAACAAAGAGATGCAGTTTTCCAAAAAGTGGAATTTTTAAAAAAGACAGACAACAATTTTCTTTAATTTTTATAAAGCAATTAAACTTTAAAACCTATCTGTTAGATTTTTAACCACCAAGGCGAATTTTTAAAGAAAAATAATCATTTTTACCGTAAAAAAAGAATCCTTATCAAAATCCAACAAAAAAAGATGAATTTTTAAAGCGAAAGATTAATTTACTCCCAAAAAATACGATATTTCCATAAAATTTAAAAATTCTCGAACAGAAAGTTGATTTTTTAAAGAAAGAAACACAAAATATTTTCTAATTTTAAAAAACTGGTTTAACTTTAAAACCTAGTTATTAGAATGTTTACCAAAGCGATAAATTTTTATATAAGAAGATTCATTTTCAACCGAAAAACGAGTTTTTTACCAAATTTAAGAATTCTGAATCAAAAAGTTGTATTTTAAACTAATAAAGAAAAATTTTAAAACAAAAATATTAATTTTCTACCAAAATGATTCATCATCGTTACCACATGTACTTTTAGAAACAAAAATTTTCAACATTCTAAGATGCTAATGTGCGTGTAACGTTACTTTGACTGCCTTTCCCCCTCCCGCAACCTATTACCAACCCTAGGTTTATGGGACCCCCCCGAATTAATTTATTTCGTATATTAAAATTTTTTTATTTAAAAAATATTTATTGATAAAAATAATATACTAATTATAGTTAATTATAAATTAATAAATATCAAACAAAATATATTTTATACTAAAAAATTTTAATTTGTTTATTGGAAATAAAAGAGTAAATTAGTAAATCAACAATCCCTTATATGAGTTTTGTGATTCCCCCTCTATTTCTAAAACTCATTGTTAAAGAAATTTTCTTCTTTCTTCGATTATTATCGAGGATCCTAAAACTACTACCTTTTAACTTCTTCTAAGCAAGAACAAGATTTAAAGGAGGTTTTAACCCATTACGTCCTGACTGGACACATTTTTAAGATTATTTTAACGGCTCTATTAACTATAAAATCGGTCATAGAAAAAATCGACAATACCTATTTCCGACATAAAATTGTCTGATCTTCCTTTATTGCAGTTAGAATTTTAAAAAAATGCATATTTGAAAAGATATATTTGTTTATTTAACAAAAAACACGAATTGTCGAATGAAAAAATTTTAATATGTAATTTTAGGAACGAAATCGTCCTTAGATTTTTTTATTTGTGCATTAATTCAAAATGTAGTGGTTGGTTTCTTCGAATTAAACAAGGCGGCATCCAATATGGCGGCTTAAATTCAAATTTTTTTTAAATTTTACGGTACTTTCTCCTTCTAAAACAATTTTTGTTTAATTTTAATAAAAAATAAGTGTAACATGGTTTTTTGGGTCGCTGATTGTGAATCTGCTATCACGTTTTTAAAATTTAAGAAGGCGGATCCAATATAGCTGCCAAAAATTTCAAAAAATTGTTCAATTTTTATGTAAATTCGCATAGGTGGGGTTTTTGGGTCGCTGATTACGAATCTGCCATCATGTTATCAAAATTCAAATTGGCGGATCTAATATGTCTAAGAAACGCGACCCATAAACTCCCCATTCATAATCCATATTGGATCCACCATCTTGAATCGTAATCAGCGATCCGTAAAACACTCTTATACGAATTTTTATTAAATTAAACCATTTTTCGACATTTTTGGCAGCCATATTGGATACGCCATCTTGAATTTTAAAAAGCTGATAACATATTCGTAATCAACAATCCAAAAAAACCCTCGATAAAATTTTTGATGAAAATTGAACAACTTTCAAAATTTTCGGAAGCCATATTGGATCTGCCACCTTGAATTTTGAATATCTGAATCAATAAGTTAGAATCTTATACTAAGTATTTGGGTTATTGATTGTAAAAGGTCTTCTTATCAAGAATATTTTAATTTGAAAAAATAAAAAAAAAAAAGAAGAGGCTTTGTTTATTGCGTTCACCTCCTCGTGGTGAAATCCAGACAACAACATATAAGACCCATAACCTCCCAATCATATTTTCAAAAAATTTGAAAATTTTTTTGAAATTTTTGGCAGCTATCTTGTATCCACCATCTTAAATTTTGAAAATCTGAAAACAGATTCGTAATCAGCAATCCAAAAAACCCCTCCATAACATTTTTTATGAAAATTGAAACATTTCCAAAATGTTTCGCAGCTATATTAGATCCGACATCTTGAGTTTTGAAAATCTTATCGCAGATTCGTAATCAGCGACCCAAAAAACCCACCTACACGAATTTACATAAAAATTGAAGAATTTTTGGAGTTTTTGGCAACCATATTGGATCCGCCATCTTGAATTTTGAAAACGTGATAGCAGATTTACAATCAGTGACCCAAAAAACCATATTGCACTTATTTCTATTAAAATTGAACAAAAATTTTTATTGCAGGAAAAAGTATCGTAAAAATAAAAAAATGTGAATTGAAGTTGCCGTATTGGATGCCGCCACGTTTAATTTGAAAAAATTAACCACTATATTTTGAAGGCTAGAGTGCATGGACACTTTAAATGCATAAATAAAAAAATCTACGGATGATTTCGTTCCAAAAATTACATATTAAAAAATTTTTTTATTCGACAATTCGTTTTTTTTGTTAAATAAACAAATATATCTTTTAAAATATGCATTTTTTGAAATTCTAACTGCAGAAATAGAAAGATCAGACAATTTTACGTCGGAAATAGGTATTGTCGATTTTTTCTATGTCCAGTCAGGACTTAATGGGTGAAATTTAGAGTTAATCGAAATTTATTTTATTTATTTTAATAAAATAAAGCTTGGTTCTGTCGTTATCCTACTTTACTGATTTTATGAATATTTTTGAACAAATGTTGCAATCAGAAATTGTATTTGCTTGATTGTTGGCTCGTTAATATGCGGCCGGCTTCATTGGAAATTAACGCTACCGCCAGACTGAACTGAAATATAGAACGTCCGAGGATCTCTATTGTCTGAAGTGTAATGGATTTGTTTGCTAATCTGTTTGTAGAACATCGAAATCCTGTACCCCCACGATTCAACGAACGCGTAAGCCCGGCTCCAATTCGTACCGGGGAAACTATAGTCCTGTCCTGCATCTCTCAAGGAATACCACCACCAATGTACCTCTGGTTTCGCGAATCCATTTCTGGCAGTGAGATGATCGTCAATTCCGAGAGAATACATTCTAGAGCTGGAGTCTTGGTCTTGCAATCTGCCAGGATTGAGGATGCTGGACGTTATGTTTGCCACGCCAACAATACAGCTGGTTCCGAAAGGGTGGAACTTGAGGTTTCGATTATAAGCAGTCTTTCTATACGTCTGCAGCCTCAACAGGTTGGGAATACTTTTCTTTTTATATTTTGTCCTCTATCTATATCATACAACACTAACAAACCAAAATTAATGTCTCATTCAAAGTTTTTTATTTATCATTCTCCAAGTCTATAATAAGTTTTGGAACTGCATAAAGAATTCGGTACCAAATGTTCAGAAAATTCCTTTTAGTCAAAATAGTCGAGCGATTACGTCAAAAAACATTGTCAATTAGATTACAGAATTTACTCTAAAATTTTTCCCTGGCTCAACCCTTTTCATTTTAGCATTTGAAAAAGGCTCTACGTTCGCAGGACAGGGCGGAAACCGGCTTTCTTTGAAATTTTATTAAAAAAACACTAAAAACTGTGTTTCTTTAATCTCTCGATGTGAGCATACATATTGCGTAAATAACTTTAAAGATCAAAAATAAGAAAAAAACTCCTCACAAAACTAAAAAAAAAGTTATAGCTCTAATAAATTTCGGTATATGTCTTGACAAAGTTTTTCCCTTTTTCGATTTTTGGCAGAATTTGTTCCTTTTTCGCCGATTTCGCTATCATTTCAGTTTTTCACGATAAGCTCTCTCTCATTACATCGAAAGATAAAAGAAGATACATTCAATATGAATAATACATTCAGAAATAGCTCTTTTAAAGTTTGGTCTTCTTATTTCTCTGAAAAATAGTTTTGTAAGAAGATTAATGCGTTTTCTTTATTTTCTATGTTAGCTTCCATTTATCTGCAAACAATTTTTATGTCAGGAACACAGAAATATTAAATTTTTTAGATTGAATGAAAATTAAAATTTCGTCAAGCCATATATTGGGACTTATTTTATCGGGACTTATTATATTAATTTCTTTTTAAAATTTCGCACCTGCAGTTTAATCATTTGAAAGAAAATTATTAGAAAAATGAACAGATTTTTCTCAAAAAATTGCCACACCTGCAACTTTTACATGTGTTTCAATATAGGGTAAACAGGGGTATTACCGACACCCGTCTAGAGAACGACACTGTGCAATGCAAATGCTTTTAATAAAATTCCAGAGATATAAAATAAATACATGTACATGTATAAATATTCTATTATCCATGTAGTTTGTATTTCAATATTTATTCAGCACAAAATTACTGAATTTATATTCATTAAAGAACATTTTTGTTGCCACCTACAGAAGGACATCTTGACACTACAAAATTAGCCATGTCGTTAATTTAAAACTTCTCTGAAAGTTAGAAAAAAAAATTTCTTATTTTGTAGTACTTTCAGAGCCTAGATGATTATGTTTAGAAATATAATTAAATGAATGTTACTTTCAAATTTGAGTAGATTTAATATATTTAAAATATTTGTATCGTACCTTCAAAACCAGTGAACGACATACGTATCTCTCAGTGAACGGCACCCAAAAGAAGGAAGTTTTTAGGGAATTATACGCATTTTTTGTATTGATATTCATGTTGCTGTGATTGATATTTGCCTTCTTCATTCCTAGGACATCGCCTTCTAAGAACCTTTAAGGTTTAATATCTTTTCAATTGATTTTGGATTTCCGAACCTCAAAAATTAATTACCGACATCTCAAAATGAATTTGACAAATTCGAGAACTGATTCTTTTAAAGATACCCGTAATTATACAAAATGATGTTCTTTATTGTTCAAAGCAAATAATAATTATATTACTGGGTACTGTTTGGAAACGGAAAAAATCTGCCCTTTCAGATGAATTGATCTTTGTACCTAACCAATAAGCATGTAAATTAATATTCTCCTTTTTGTAAAAACTTTTTCTTAAGATGTCGGTAATAACCCTGTTTACCCTATATTTAACCAAATGCCTCATAGTTGTCGAGGCAACCCACTGAAAAAAAAGTTTTGTGGCAATGAACTTGGCATATTTACGATTTTGTGTATACAGAATATTTCGGGGTTGTTTTAACATCCCATAAGCCTTTAAGCAAGGAAGTAGACATTTCCTAAAAACCAAAACCCACGGATAGTTTTTAATTAATTATTGTGATCGTAAATCAGTTTAAAATAAATGTGAAAGACACTGCTTCACAAGAAAAGTGTTCAAATTCATTTAAAGGGTTGTATGACCATCCCTCAAAGATTCAGGAGTGGAAGTCGACGTTACCAGAGATCTAAAACCACGTAATATTTTTTTATTAAAGTACTGAAATATGAAATCGTTTTGAAATTATTGCAGAAATCTTGCTCTATTGGAAAAAGTTTTTCAATTTATTTCGAGGTTTACTTAAAAATCCCTTAATGATTTAAGTATGGATATCAACATTAAAAAAAACCTAAAAACACAAGCGAATTTTTTTATTAAGCTATAAGAAAGAAAAATCATTTCCAAATAAGTACAGAAAGCGTTCTTTACTAGTGAAAATGTTTGTTAGTCAGGAAACTGACATTTTCTAACAACCAAAACGACGAGAGATTTATAAAAAACACCATTGGTGTAAGGGATAACTTTAAAATAAGTGCAAAAAGCGTTTTCTACCAGGAAATGTGTTTAAATTTATGTTAAGGGTTGCTCGAAAATCTAGTAAAGATTTAAGTGAGGAAACTGACATTTTCAAACAAATAAATCTACGGGAGATTTTTTGAATAGATTATTAAAAATAAGTGCAAGAAGCTCACCTACACAAAAAGTATTTGAATTTATTTTAAGGGTTGCTTTGAAATTCCTAAACGATTCAGGTGAGAAAATCAAGATTTGCAGAAAATCAGAACCATAGGAAATTTTTTAAATAAGCTATTAGAGAAAGGAATTACTTAAAAATTCGTGCAGGAAACGTCCGCTACTAAAAAAAGGCTTTGAATTTCTTTCAATAAGCAATTCGGACATTTAAAATAGCGGTTATTATTTGTTTAAAATATTTGGGTTTGAAAACCTCTAAAAATGAAGGTGGAAGGCACTCCCTTTAAATAGAAGTTTGTGGATTTATTTTAAGAACCGCTTTAACACCCCTTAAAGATTCTAGCAAGGAAATCGAAATTTTTTCAAACTGTTTGGGTCAGGAATCTATTTCCTTGGTTGAATCTCTAAGGAATGTGAAAACAACCTTAAAAATAAATGCATACACTTTTGCGTGAAGAGGAGTCTTCGTAGACTTATTTTAAAGATGTTAGTGTCCCCAATAGCTTAACCAAAATATCTCCTTTGTTTTTAGTTTCTTTGGAGATGTCGAAATTCTTGCTTGAATATTCAAGATATTTTAAAACAACCCTTAGGATAAAGTCAGCGACCTTTCGTGCTAGACGATGTTTCCTACATTTATTCTTAATTTATTGTTAACTTTGTTAGCTTAATCAAAATCCTTACCTGAGTAGTCTACAAAAACTCTGTAGTTTCAGTTTTTGAAAAAAACTATTTTCTTGCTTGAATCTTCGAGAGATGATAAAACAAACACGAAAATTAATTTAAAAACTGTTTCTGTTCGAATATTTTCTTACATTTATTTTTAAGGGTTTTCCGACCCCAATAGTGTATTCAAAAAATATTGTTTGTCTTAGAGATGCTAGAACAACTCCTTAATATAAGGTATGCGCAATATCGCGAATATTTGAAGGTAATTGATACAGAACATTAGTACTGATAGGTCTAATCAGCAAAAGATAAGGCTTCTATCTAAATCTAATGAAAAGGTTTTGAGAAGGAAAATCTTTCAAAAAAGACAAATGTTTCTAATTAAATACATATAAAAATAGAAGTTTTAACAATAGTTTGAGTCCAAACTGTCTATTTTTTAGATAATTTTCTTTTGAATAATTGATATTTAGTTTCGAAATCAAAAAGTAATTTTATAATTAGACATTTTGACGAAAATCCATTTTACGATCATTTCAGTTACTTCCAAATAGTGTCAAATCAAGTTTGATTAGGAATTTAGATTTAAATCAGTTTATCTGAATTATACTCCGCTCGCACGGTACTCGGTCCTTTTAACTTGTTTGAAATTTATCAATCACTGCACAATTTAATTGTCTGCAAAACAGGACAAAAATGTATAAAAATTCCTATCTTCAAAGGAAGAAATTATTTCGACTTGACAAAGACAAGCTGATTCGCTTTTACCCTTCTACAAAAGAACCAATGAAGCAATTAAAGGAATCTATCAGGAGAGATCTAATTGTTTTTTGCGATGCCTGCTTCTCTGTATCTACATTTTTTGCTCTTTTATCAATTATTTAAAGTTTTTTAACGTGTTAAATATTTTTTTAGGTGACTGTCGACCTTGCTAAAGATGCGGAGTTCCAATGTACATTCACAGGTCAACCAACTCCTGTAATATCTTGGGCGAAAGACGCTCTTCCCTTGAGGGAAGGAACTTCGGGCAGAATCAAGATCTTAGGCAACAATGGTACAATTTTGCACATATCTTCCATCACTCGCGACGACAAGGGAATGTACCAATGCTTTGCGAAAAATGATTATTCCATGGTGCAAGCTACAGCCGAACTACGACTTGGAGGTAATTAATTTTTCAAATAAAAAATGTAACTTCAAGATACATATATAATATACATATATAAATCGAATAGATAGATTTTCAACCCTAAATAGTTGAACTCCTTTGAATGAATCTTCTTTTCAGTAACTCACAGTCACATTCAGAAAAATCGCTTTAACTTCAGTAGGCAAAGTAAAATGTAAAAGGATAAAAAGAATATAAAAAAGCGATAAAAGTTTGGAACATATTTTATTAATTGGACACTCAAAAGTAAACACATCGCGTGTCTTAGTACTTCATACTTTTTTCACTTACTCAGACTCGGTTTAATTTTACTATGTCTGACTATTGCGTGTATTGTCTAATTTGTTTGACGCCCAAATTAGTAGCTTAGACAAAAACTGAATAAAATAATGTGTAAAAAATTATGGAACAAAGATCAAGGTAGTTACTTTGTTTTATCGTTACGTTTTTCAGATAATTTAATAACGTCTGGTCTTGAAATTATATTTCTACTTACGAGACGACCCGAGACTTCCAGCGTAATTTCTTCTTCAGTAGAAAAAGTATATCGCGACAAGACATTGTATGAAATTTTCCGCATTCTTACACACTTAAATGAAAACTGTTTTTCATAATGAAATAGATCAACGCTTTTGAATTAAATTTAGAACAAGGTTTTAAAATTATTATAATATTTGATAATTATATAAAATATACTTTTGCACATAGAGAAATTTAATTTTTTTTTAACCAACTATATAACGGCTACAGTGGTTACAGTTAAAAATTGGAAAAAATATGTAAATTAAATAACCCTTGACGTGAAATATGCATGATGTCAGCCCTTTTCAGTGTCTGCAAAGCGGGGCTAAAATTCTACTTTTAAATCCCTAGGGAGTGAAAAGTGACGCCAGAGGTAAACAATGAAAATGATCAATTAATAAGTTAATTTGGTTTGCAGATTCTTTGCTGGATAGGACCAACTGGAAACTATAAGTTACCATAAATTACCATAATTAAAGCTCTGAATGCAAAAAGAAGATATAGGACTATTTTTCTGAAGTTTCTCTTTAAAATTTTGTTTTAAAAATCTGAGGGAATATGCACTGCCATGTCCTGCGACTGATTACGTTAGAAAAATTTTAAAATGTTTTTTTTTAATGAAGTACCCTCGGTACGTAGTAAGTCAGTTGAGGGAACGCTTCGACTTGTTATTGACTCACCCAGTCACAGTCAGAAGTTTGGCAGCGTCGCGTGTGAGCACGCGATGTTATTCGAAATTCGCGCAAAAACTATAGCCCGTGGAACGGAAACGACGTTGCCATATATTTAGCTCGCTGACGTCAGTCATATATTTATGGTATAAATAATTTTTGTTCTATTCTTATAGGCCTTGAGTGACACTTTTCAAAGCAGATATGGATTTCGGATAACATTCTATATATGTCAGACTTATTTCAGAATTTTTTCATGTCTGAATCACTCTGAAAAGTTCCAACATTTGAAACAGAGCTTCAGTGCACTTTAATGCAACTGTCCTCCAAATATCAAATGATTCTCATTTGAAATTCTATTCCCGAGGGTATTCCCTTAAATTAACCATTTTTAGCCGAGGCGTTGCATAATTCGTGCGCGAATAACTTCAATCATTTGGAAAGTCTAGCGCATTTTGAGAAATCGAAAACTGTCTGTTAGAAAATTGTTGAGAAAGTTTCAAAGAAGTTTTCTGGGAAGATTTAGCTCAATTTAAATAGTCTTTCTGAAAAATCAGGTCTTTTTCGAAGTCACATGAAATCGGTAGTGTTCATTCAGAATCATTATTTTTAAATTTTCAGTAGTATTAAAATAAAAATGTATAACAAAGAAAACTCAAAATGACAAATAGAATAAAAATAATAAAGTGGAAATGCTATATATAGCACAGATTTTGATTGTTATATATTAGAACATATAGAATACAAGAGTTCTTACTTTCATTAAAAGAATAAGTTTAGATAAATTTACTGGTCAATTTAACCAGACATTTTGGAGCTTTCATAATACGTATTCAGCTATAACATTAGGAAAGAGAAAATACCTAGTAATATTTCAACGACAAGGGGGTTTAATAGTAAAGTAGTGGCGGTTTACTTCGTGATTTTACCGTGATAAAATTAATATTTATGAAATGTATTTAATAATTTAAATAATATGGATGCATTTTAAAACTTAATTACTTAAACTTAAACTTAAAACGTAATTTTGTAGAAATTGTATTATCGAGGGTCAATATAATCCCCCAGCGATTAAAACTTAATATACACAAAGTAAAGCTTGAACATTATAGGATTAGAAATAAATCTAATGATGTGGACTTTCGAAAATATGAAACAATTAAAACAATGCAACGAGATATATAAATATTTTTTATTATTTTTGAATTGGCATGCCCGAAATTTAACGAAAGTAAAGAATCTTAATAACAAAAACTTACTGATAAGAAAAGTTGCAGATTCAATACTTCGTAACAATATATTTTGAAAAACTGAAAAAAATATATATTTATGTCGTCATGTCGCAAACGGAATTTTCTTAGAAATTGCACATCTACAGTGGCCTGTATCAAGATTCTGTTTGAGTCAGTGTCACTCCGACTTTGAGGATAGAAAGCGTGTTTACATTTTCAAACTCTTTACAACTTGACTAGTGCGCTATGTCGCGCGGTGGCAGGATCGCGAAACTTTTTGGCTTGCGTAAAAGAACTTTTCCCACCCTGAGAGCCCCCGGACCTGTGTATACGACCGTGCTTTTGGTTTAAAAAAGTCAGAAATTATAACAGTCAAATAAACTCTCTAGATTTTTTTATTGAGATAATAAACAAAGTTAACATTTTTTTCAAAGATACAATCAATTCTCAGAAATATTCAAGATGAAAATGTAAAGGGTTTTTTTAAAAGTTTATGCTGGTTTAAAAAGTGTCCTTTCAAATACGCAGATATGCTTACAAATAGGATGAGACAGAGAATGCGCGGGATACAAGAAAGGGCACGTATAGAGATTCTTTATTTGCAGGACTTTTATATAGCTCATATCTCTAGAAGTAGTAACGTTTAAATATTTTAATCGGAAAAAACTTAATTACACAGGCCTACATGGTTTTGTTGTTGGAAAGTTGAGAGTCATTTCCGAAGTAATTTTTTACGTAGAATCCGAATCCGGGATCAGAATTGGCCCATCACTTTAGGATTTTAAGATATTTGAGGTTATGTACCCATAAAATGGCGTTTTTGGCTACTTTTGTGTTTATGTACAGAAGACACCAAACTTTTCGGGATTTTTTCTTTAGTTGTATCGTATATTACTGCTGTTCCTTTTTAATTTGAGACTCGCAGAGTTCAATTACCATATGTCTTGACCAAGTTACGTCAATTTGAAATTACGAGATATGTCCCATTATGTCTTGAGCATTTACTTTAAACACTACGAGGCACACATTTTCTAATGGATGTTTTTTCTTGAAAATTTGTACTAGGGGGTGTTCGGGGTTCGAATATCTGCCTTAAAGTATTTAAAGAAAATTCTCAAGACATAATGGGACATATCTCGTAATTTCAAATTGGCGTAACTTGGTAAAGAAAAGCGGTAATTGAACTCTACGAATCTAAAGCTATTTAGCTCGACAGCTGGTCATTTTTCCGATGGCTTAAGTGACCGAAAATTAAAATAGCGAATATTAGGATACCGAAATTTATTTTAAGGAAAACTAATTTATCGAATTATTAATTGACCTAAAACTATTTCAACGAATGTCGAATTATTCGAAAATAGTTTTAGCGAAGAATCATTTTTCCGAAAGTCCATTTTACTGAAAATTGAAATTTCAGAAGGCCTAATTTTGCGAAGGTTCAGATTACCGAAAAATCATTTTAGCGATAGGAGATTTATCCGAAAATCATTTAAACGAAGGTTCAAATATCCAAAAATTTTAAAATTATTTTTTTACATTCAGATAGTTGTTTCATAACAAATAAAACTCTCTCTTTTCTTTATTATTTATCCTTCTTTTTTTTACATTAACAGGGCCCAACATGTTTTGCGGGTATTTGGGAATACTTGATTCTTGTGCTTATATAGATTTAAAATTATATATATATATATATATATATATATATATACATATATGAGTATTCCCTAGAAGTTTTCTATA